>JAFEMH010006473.1:0-122292 GCA_022495995.1 Adenophora triphylla var. japonica
GGACTCGGCCGATGTCCTCGTCGACCTCGTTCTTCACGGAGTCCCGACCCGAAAGATTTAGAGACAGGTCTGCGTTCCTTCTTGAGATCTTCGGCCAGTCGGCCAGATGTCTAGGTCTAGGGCCTGGATTCAACTTAGCGAGTCCAGACCCAGAAAGATTTAGGGGCATTCTCGTTTCTCCATGTCGAGACTCCAGCAGATGTCTGGGTCGACCTGCGTTCTTAGCAGTCAGGCCAGAAGATTTAAGCCGATCTCGTTCCTCGACAGACTCGGCCAGGTGTCCTAGGTCAGACCTCGTTCTTAAACGGGTCTCGGCAGAAGATTTAGGGAGTCTCGTTCCTCCACTTCGGGCTAGAGCCCGATGTCTTTCAGAGTCGACCTCGTTCTTAAAACGGGTCCGGCCCAGAAGATTTAGAGCGATCTCGTTCCTTAGAGACTCGATCGATGTCACAGAGCCCGACCTCGTTCTTAAACAGGTCCAGGGTACCGAAGATTTAGGGCGATCTCGTTCCTTAACGGACCTTCGATCACAAGCCCTAGCCAACCTCGTTCTTAAACAGTCCGACCGGAAGATTTAGGGCAGCTCTCGTTCCTACCGTACTCGACCGATGTCCTAGGTCGATCTCGTTCTTAAACAGGCCCGACCGAAGATTAAGGGCAGTCTCCTTCTAACAGATCGACTCTTAGTCGATCTCGTTATTAAGCAAAATCTGAATTAAACCTCATTCAACCTTGCTTATACACTTGGGTCGACGATTTCTCTCGACCTCGATCAAACTATCAAGCCGACCCGAATTTAATCATGATAAATTCTCTCAAGCTCAAAACCAAGACACATCTAACTCTCTTGCGTTAGAATAAGTTTGACAAGCTCAAAGTCAACTTAGCCTTCTCCAGTCAAAAAACTTAACTCCAGCTTTCTTTACTTCAGACGCGAGCAAGGAAGTTGGGGGTCACCGAACGGAATAAAAGTGATGAGCTAGCCCAACGAGGGAAGCCCAATTATTCGTACATTATTGCCACCACATCTCTAGTGGGTCGGCCCCAATTCTACAAGGCCCAAGGCCAATCAACCAAGATCGGGCCGACCTAGCTTTGGCCGACATATGATCTATATCTCTTACAAGCATCATCCTAGCTACATCAAGCAGTCAGGTCGACCTAGACTCAAACAGGCGACCTCGACCTACAATACGTACGTCGACCTACAGAGTCATAACATGCTTATAATCCTTTCCATAACAAGATTCCTACAAATCAGGAGTTATATGCGTACTTGATCTCCTAAACAATCTGATCCACGATTCTAGGGATCTCATGCAATCCTAATACAATTATATCTCTCTTCCTATCCTATATAAGGTAGTAATCTCACCTCAAAAAAAGGTACACACATTCTCTCCACTCAAAATATAATATACTTCCCTCCTGGTTTATATCAACTCTCCATACACATACACAGATGCTTATTCTCACGCCGGAGGGTTTGCGCGGGGTAACTCCCCGCGCCCTAACGGTGTCTGTTTTGCAGATCGTCCGCTCGTTCGTCCAGAAATTCAACGCCGCGTTCCCGACTGATTAGGTACCCCCGGTATCACCCATTTTATGCATCATCAATTATTATTTTATTATTATTATATTTTTTATTATTATTATTATTATTATTATTTTATTTTTTTTTTTATTATTTTATTATTATTATTATTTTCATTTTATTATTATTTTTATTATTACTATTACTATTACTATTACTATTACTATTACTATTATAATTATTGTTGTTGTTGTTGTTATTATTATTAGAATGAGGAAGTAGAATGTTGTACCTTGTGAAATATGAGTTGTACATGAAGTGCACCATTTTCCGAAAAATGTTTTACTTAGGACAAGGTCTAAGTCGTTTTACTTAGGAATGGCGTAAAATGTTTTCCGGAAAACGTTTTCTCCATTTTTCGAAAAACAACCAAACACCGGAAAACGAGTTATTTTACGGAAAACATTTTCCGGAAAACATTTTCCGGAAAACAACCAAACACCGGAAAACGAGCTATTTTCCGGAAAACATTTTCCGGAAAACAACCAAACAACGGAAAATGTTTTACGGTTTTCCGAAAAACAACCAAACAACAGAAAACGAGTTATTTTACATAAAACATTTTCCGGAAAATGTTTTACGGCGAAACAAACGGGCCTATGTTGCATACTCACTCTTTCTAAATAGGGGCCGTTGTCCATAGGAAGTAAAGATTGTCAAAGTTCTAATCTTCTTTGTCATCAGCTGAAAGAAAAACTGAATCCCCCTCAAGCTTGAGCTTAAAATAGTTGGGTTTAATCCAAGTGCAGAAGCGTGGTTGAACCAAACTGTGAGACACTTCACTACAATATCTACCGTCAGAAGAGCAATACTTATTTGTAGCAAGAGAATAGCAAACACCGTTACTGCCATGAAATTTGGGAAAGTAAATCTTATTGCCCACCTTTTGCTACAACAGTTTCCAAGTAGGATGCACCTTCACTCACATATAACACCTTATCATCTCCAAGACAATCTACTTTCTCCCACGTCATCTTTAACATATCAAACCTCGCAAGATAGAGTTGTTGATATTCATGAGACTCGTAAACTACCAAAGATCCCACCGTTATTCTCTACCATTCCAATTGGATGGTAGAAGTAACGCTTTTGCGATGGGTATAATATGTTTGTCACAAACTTTCCAGTCATTAGTCTTGAAATCAAAAATCCCGATATTTAAGTCTTCTCCCATACAGTATTAACGGCCATCAAAGAAAACCCCATTGCAAAACGACATCTTAAACTTTCGCTCGAGTTGGGATATAGTCCAAACCTTTTCATCATGCTTAATGATTCCAATTTCAGTGCCACTGAAATTAAGATTTTTCATTGGCAACAATAGTACAACCTTTTCACCACGCTTAATGATTCCAATTTTAGTACCACTGAAATTAAGATTTTTCATTGCAACAATAGTACAATCAGATAAAGTAGGCGGAGCTGAAAATTGAAAATTTCAAATTTATCATCATCTAACTCAGGAACGTTGATCAACTCAAAGGTGAAGGGATTGAAAAATGTTAGAAAACCAAGGCCTTTCATTCATAAGCAACCACCCGAAGTTGGAGGAGCAGAATCGGGACTTGCAGAGTTCCTTCAAAAAAGGTGATTGGTCGTAAACATGTGGGCGTATCACGTTTAAAACATCTTTGGGAAGATCCGACCATGATCTCCGTTCCATGCTATGGTTTTGACAGTAAGATTTCTATTAATTAATCAACCTTTCTGCAATATATTAAATAGAATTTTAGAAGTTTTGACAAACAAATAAATGATAAGATGAGAAGAGAAGGGAAGGGAATAAATCCAAAACAATATAAATATAACACTAACTTTAAAGTAGACTTTTATCTAGCATTATTGTTTATATGGCTCAAATTGGTCAATGACGTCAATATAAATTAGTAATCCCTCCCTTCCAAAATATTTGTCCCATTTGACTTTTTGTTGAACTTTGACCACAAATTTATGAGAGATTAATCATGTTCATGAAATTTTAAAAGTTGTTGTTGATAATATTATTAGTGGTGAATCAATAGGAATTTTTAGAATTTCATGAACATAATTAAATTGTCATATATTTGTGGTTAAAGTTCTAACAAAAAGTCAAGTGGGACAAACATTTTGGAACGGAGGGAGTATGTCCTAACAATTTAAAGTAGACTTTTATCTAACATCGTATTATGAATAACTACAATTTTATTATTGATATTTAAAGAATATATAAACAACCAACAATTAACTAATTAGGAAATATAAATATAAGAAGGATCTACAATCATAGAAATAAGGAAACAAAATATATAAGAAAAAATATTATACAATTAAGTAATTGTATAATATTTTTTTAAATGTCGTTTTAGACGTCGTTTTGCAATGAAGTTTTCTTATAATAATACTCCCTTCATTTTTTTAAATGTCGTTTTAGATTTATATATTTTTTTAATTTGAGTTTTCTTTAGTTTAATATACCCTTTTTTATTTGGTTTCTACAATCTTGGCTAAAAAAAAACATTTAAAAAGGAAATGTAATTGTTACACTGTAGAGAAATTTAGTTTACTCGGTCCCCAAAATTTTCAGTTGTTGTATATATGTAATAAACCCCATTTTTTCAAAAAGGAAATGTAATTGTTACAGTGGTTAAGTGCCACAGATATAATAAATTTGACTAATCCCTATACATTTCTATTCATCGTTTTATTAATTCTCAGTTTACATATACTTGATACTTCTTTCTCTATCCCCAACCCCACCAAAGTATTCTTTTCAAAGTTTGAATTTTAAGCTTTCTTTTCTTTCTTTAATTATCTGATGCTATGGAGCTGCAGAAAGAAGATAGAAGTTTGAATTACCGGATGATTAAAGCCGAGAAAAAAGCGAATAATCGAATGATCAAGGCGCAAAAACAAGAGAAAAAAATTCATGTTTACCCGTCCGCCTCCTACTCCCAGACTCCCAATCCTCAGCAGCACCCTTTCCCTTGGCTGCTAATTACTCATGGCCACAGTTCAAACACTCATAACTTCTACAACATATTAGAAAATTGTTACTATGTCAGAAGCATTCCTCATTTTCGCAATAAGAGGATTCTGCTACATTTTTCTGACGGATGGTTAATATTAGAGGATCAGACTTCTTCAAAAGAGCTCTCTTTTCAGTATGGCTTAAATGGAAGTGATCCAACTCCCTCAACGATGTTTTAAGAGGGTAACTTCCAGCATCCTTTTGCTTCCCCCAGTGATCCTAATTGTCTTGTAGTTCTCTTTACCTGCTCCCCACACGGACCAAACTTCAGACGTATTCTTTTGCAAGCCTGGCAAAAATATCTTTCATCAACATCATCTTGGGACTGATTCTTCTTCTGTTTATGAAACAACAACACATCAAGGAAAGATATTTGGCGTCATATGCAAAACTTTTGAATTGTTGGTACTTGATCTTGGAGATATTTCACCCCCCAGGTCACTACACTGATCAATGAGACATCTTTTGATGTTTATCTAACTAGAACCCCGTATGTTCTGCCCCGTCAAGAGCATTACCTATTCGAGTTTTGTGATGAGCTCTTCTTAGTTGTAATGTATTTTCAGGGATGGATTTATGGTAGCATTGATGGTTTTTCGATTTTTCAGGCCGACTTATCTGAAAACATGACATGGGTTAAGGTGAATAGCATTGGTGATAACTGTGTTCTTTTTCTAAGCTCCTTCTGGCCGTGGCATGTGTCGTTTGGCATCACCAGATTATGGGGTTAAAGGAAACACCGTATATTTCATGGACGACTTCAATCGTTGCATTCATTCATTCAATTTGATGGAACAAAGCTATTCAACATACCCGCCGTGTTCCAACGTAAATGTGTTCACTGATTTTTGCTGGATCCCCATGGATTATGCTACAGCTAGTTAATTGATGTTCTTTTCTTTTCTTTTTTTTCTTCAATAAAGACTTTAGGCCTTTTGGTTAAAAATAACTTGTTTTATTTAGATTATTTATTTTATCTTGGGGCACAACCTAAAAGAGATTTATCAGAGATAACAGCATAAAAAACAAGGCCAAATAACAAAGCAATTGGATTTGAGCAACTTAACTGTTGACAATTTTCTAATACTCCCTAATCCCTCCATCCCGAAAAGTTTGTTCCACTTTGCCCAACTCAATCAAACTTTGAACATAATTATATGAAAACCTAATTATCCCCTGTGTTACCCGGACTCTTCAAATATGTTGAAGTACCCGTGTCCGACACGTATCGTGTCCGACAAGACACCCCGACACCCGCATTTTCATTCGGATACGACAAGAAAAATTAAAAAGAAAACAAGGAGTGAGTTGACTTCATTTATAAAAAAATTACAAGTTTTAATGTTGTTTTACATAATTATACATTATATCTTAGCAAAAAAAAGAGTGAGTTGACTTCATTTATAAGTAAAGTATATAAATAGACTCAATATATTTTGTTATTAACGTATCCCCGTACCCGTATCCTAATTTTAGGACAGTGTCCCCGTGTCCAATTTTTTGAGGAAAAGTGAATCCGACACTAGGATCCGTACCCGTGTCGAATACCCGATCCCGAGTCCAGGTAACATAGATTATCCCAATGCAGACTTTATGATAGTATCATTGCTGGCCCGTTACACGTGCCCTCTCTCTTAAGATAATTAATTTGACTAATCCCTATATATTTCTTAGAGCTGTCAATTCGGGAATACGGGACGGGACGAAATTATGTTGTCCTATGACGGGAACGGGACGAGACAAAACGGGACGGGACTAAAATACTCCATCCCATCCCGTCCCATTTGCGGGACGCGGGATCCCGCGAGACAATACGGGGTCCGTTGACTAGGAAGGATTAAGCGTTGACTAGGCGTCAAGGCCACGGCCACGGCCAAGACCTTGTTTGTTTGGTTCACTAGTTTTTTTTTTTTTGCAGAAGTCATAACGTAAGAGTTCAATTCTTTTAAGCTTTCATGTTTAACACTTTAGCATTGTTTGACTTTCCCAAGACCCACTAATACCTTCCAACCATTTTCATTTATATTTGTTGTATACCTTTCGCTACTAGTTTCCTCTAGATTATTATGTTTACATTTTTGAAGCTTTAAGTATCTTATAAAGGCTAAACTAAACATGAGTAGTAATAGATCTAAGTGGCTTACTACCCTACTCCAAGTTTAGTAGGTTCTAAGTGAGGTTTTAAATTTAAAAGGTTTCGACAAGCTCATCAACGACAAGTCTTGGTTCCTACAATGCGAATATGTACAGGCCAGGAAGAAGTAAAACAACGAAATAATATGTCGTGTCACGAAATATAGATGAGGAAACAATCCCTGCAACTCACATTAACAGGTCGGTTCGCCAAATGCTGCTGGTAAACTGAATAGGCACTCTCGCGCTTTGCACGAACAGCTTTGTGGAGCAACTTTGACATCTCTGGGTTGTTTCCATGATATTCGCCTTCCAATTGCAAAGGAATCAGTAATCAGTAGAGAAGTTCCCAAACAAATATTGCTAGTTCAATCATTCTGGAATACATCACTGATCCGAGAACTGAGCTTGAAAGAAGTTATTGAAGTTCATGCACAGCAAGAAGGTCTGTTATTTAAGGCTCTGTTGAACGACGCGGGACGGGACGGGATGGGCGGGACCGCACTAGGTTGTCCGTGACGGAAACGGGACGAAACGGGACGGGACTAAAATATTCCGTCCCATTTGTATGGCGGGACGGGACGTCTCGACGGGACCGTCCCAACTTGACGACTCTAATATTTCTATTCATCGTTTTATTAATTCTCAGTTTACATATACTTGATACTTCTTTCTCTATCCCCAACCCTACCAAAGTATTCTTTTCAAAGTTTGAATTTTAAGCTTTCTTTTCTTTTTTTAATTATCTGATGCGATGGTACTGCAGAAAGAAGATAGAAGTTTGAGTGTCGAGGGAAGAATACCGTCTTACGTACCTTCCCGACGTACCTATTGAAACCGAGAAAGCCTTGGATGACTTCTTGTATAGTCTGAACTACGTCCATTTCTTCCATAAATAGTTCCAACTTGGCCTTCGTCTCCCCCTCGATCCTTTTATCTGTGAATTTCTAGAGGATATGCAGGGCCATTCCAATTATGCTTGGTGCCAACACCGTGAGGTTCCTCGTCGACTTCATTGTCTTATGTCGTAGCATAGGTTTTGAACCTTGTAAGTCTGCGTTCCACCACTTTTTCACCGTCAGTTACAAAGAGGACACTAGGATCCTAGTGGTGAGAAGTGATCCCAACCAACCCAAGCTAATTTACCCAATATCGAGCAAGGTCTCTATGTGGAGCAATCATGTCATCAAAATAGAGAGCCGATAAGGTAGGGAATTTGCTGCTCCCTCGGAGTTCCCAATTCTGCCCGACGGAGAGCTCCTTTTCTTGGCTACACACAGAGTAGCTCAAGTAGTATATAAAGCAAGCATTTTAATTGTTTCTCAAGTTCACCGGACCGGAGAGCTCCTTTTCCGGAGAAGGTATTATCTATTTCTTTCCTCCATTTAATGTTAATGTACTTTTTCCTTTTTTTTTTCTTTGATTAATGTTGAATGTTTATATATTCACTCTTATGACTCAATTTTAAACAAATATTTTAAAAATTTTCTCATATTTTACTTGAACTAAAATGTTTGTTACAATGATCTTGGTTATGGAAATTGATTTAAAAGTGTTGTTATTACAGGTGCAAATTAGAGTTCCAAAGCAGAAATTTAACTGTTCTTCAAACAGTAAGTTTCAAATATTCCCCATAGTTTAATTTCTGCTGATGTTATAGTTGTTGATGGATTTTCCTGTAAATACATTTACGGTGGTGATTGTTCACTTGATTTATGCCTAATTTAACTGTGTGACACTGTGTTGTAAGATCTCACACTCTGCCCAAAAGAAGGAATGAGATTATCTTGTCGTACACGGGAGACAAATAAATTTCGAAATGTTCTCAAGTAACCTTTTTAAAAGAATGTCGTGTCTCAAAGGCTGATATTATAATTAACCGAGCCAACCTTGAAATTATATATGTTCATTGTGAAAATTGTATTCCATGTGTAATTTTGGTAGATTGTGGCTAAACGTATGTAATAAAATGTTCTATGTATATTGAGATGATTTTAACTATGGAAATTGATTCTAACTTATTCGTTTTTATCCTCAGCCGTGATGTCGAAACAAATTTGATTTTACTGCTATAAGGTGAAGACTGATTCTAGGGATGAGCTGTTGGCACATCAGCTTCTCTGCCGTTTGGTTTGGGAGCGCAGAGTTGTTACCGCTGAAGCTCGCAAGGTGGAGGTTGATAACAAAAATGCTTGGCGTATGGACAAGAAGTCATCAAAATGTTTCAGGGCTAATGCTTTCGCCGGTAAGCATTCCCGCCGTTAAGCGGTTGGCTATATTTTCTGTTTGGTAAATAATATGTTGCGAACATTGTGGACAACAAAATGAAGAATTTTGTTCTGGATTTGTGTTGGAACTTTTTATTTTTTCTGTTTTAACATCTAAGTTGTAAATAATATGTTGAAACATTATGGACAACATAGTTTGGAAAGCTGCTAGGGAAATTGTCTGGATTTGTGTTGGCATGATTTGAGTAGACTATCAGTTGCTAAAAGCTTATTGTTGATTGTGATTTGTGTACTTTTTTCCTGCCATTCATGGATATATTAGCTAGAGAGTTTTCTTCCTTTGAGATTCTCTTAATTTCTCTCTTCAAGGAGGTTAATTTTCCAGTCTTCTCTAGTCATTAACAATGGGTATCAATTATGGGGTCCATTGTTTGGGAAATTACTTAACTTGAAAACTTGATATGCGCTTTTCATTTCCTTCATTCTAATAGTCTAGCAATCGATACCAAATTGACCTTTGGCATTAGAATTGTCATCAAGAGAAAGAGGGTCAATTCGAACCCATAGGAGAGAGAATAATGAAAGCCAGAAGAATGAATTACACAAAACCTTGAGGATTAAGAGGTAAAGAACCCTAAACATAAAAAGTACTTCCCAAACAATGGACCCCATAATTGATACCCACTGTTAATGACTAGAGAAGACTGGAAAATTAATAAGGGAAGAAAACTCTCTAGCCAATATAACCATGAAGGGCAGGAAAGAAGTACACAAATCACAATCAACAATAAGCTTTTAACAACCGATAGTCTACTCAAATCATGCCAACACAAATCCAGACAATCTCCCTAGCAGCTTTCCAAACTATATTGTCCATAATGTTTCAACATATTATTTACAACGTAGATGTTAAAACAGAAAAAATAAAAAGTTCCAACACAAATCCAAAACAAAATTCTTAATTTTATTGTCCACAATGTTCGCAACATATTATTTACCAAATAGAAAATATAGCCAACCGCTTAACGGCAAGAATGCTTACCAGTAAAAGCATTAGCCCTGAAACATTTTGATGACTTCTTATCCATACGCCAAGCATTTTTGTTATCAACTTTCACCTTGCGAGCTTCAGCCGTAACAACTTTGCGCTCCCAAACCAAATGGCAGAGAAGCTGATGTGCCAACAGCTCATCCCTAGAATCAGTCTTCACCATATAGCAGTAAAAGCAAATTTGTTTTGACATCACAGCCGAAGATAAAAACTAGTTAAAATCAATTTCCATAGACAAAATCATCTCAACATACATAGAACATTTTATTACAAGCATTTACATACGTTTAGCCACAATCTACCAAAATTACACATGAAATACAATATTCACAATATCACAATGAACATATATAATTTCAAGGTTCGCTCGGTTAATTATAATATCAGCCTTTGAGACACCACATTCTTTTAAAAAGGTTACTTGAGAACATTTCAAAATTTATTTGTCTCCCGTGTACGACAAGATAATCTCATTCCTTCTTTTGGGCAGAGTATGAGATCTTAAAACAAAATCAACACAGTGTCACACAGTTAAATTAGACATAAATCAAACACAAATCAAGTGAACAATCACCACCGCAAATGTATCTACAGAAAATCCATCAGCAACTATAACATCAGTAAAATTTAAACTATGGAGAATATTTGAAACTTACTGTTTGAAGAACAGTTAAATTTCTGCTTTGAAACTCTAATTTGCACCTGAAACAACAACACTTTTAAATCAATTTCCATAACCAAGATCACTGTAACAAACATTTTAGTTCCAAGTAAAATATGAGAAAAAATTCAAAATATTTGTTTAAAATTGAGTCATAAGAGTGAATATATAAACATTCAACATTAATCAAAGAAAAAAAAAAGAAAGGAAAATGTACATTAACATTAAATGGAGGAAAGAAATAGAGAATACCTTCTCTGAAAAAGGAGCTCTCCGTCTCCGTCTCCGGTGAACTTGAGAAACAAGTAAAATGCTTGCTTTATATACTACTTGAGCTACTATATGAGTAGCCAAGAAAAGACAAACAAGATTAATCAAACACCGTTGATCACAAAATGTTTTTCTCCCATTTGATTGACAAGTGTAATGTTTTTATTTGTATATGACATCCATGACAAAATGTAACACTTACTATATTCTCAATTTTAACATTTTTTTATACTGAAATGTAACAGTTTTTATTCTCAAATTTAACATTTTTTTATACTGAAATGTAACAGTTTTTATTCTCAAATTTAACCACAATTTTGCAGAAAAATGATTAAGGTTATCATAATATTGAAATGTAACATTTTCTCCAAAAAATTGTTACATTCATTTGTATAACAAATTATAATCATCTATATAATCTGTTACATTTAAATTGTTATTTTATATAAAAAAATAATTATCAATCTATTTTAATTTTCACCAAAACAAATGTTACAATTTATAATATAAAATGTTACATTCATTTATGTAAAATTCTTGCTTTAAAAAAAAGGGTAGAATTTATTATGGTAAGAAAAAAATAGATACCTTACTTTACAAAAACTGTTAAATTCATTTGTATAACAAATTAAACTCATATATATAGTATGTTACATCTTAATTGTTGCTTTCTCTAAAACAATCAAACTATTTAAAACTTTTCGCAAAACTACAACTAAATTTTATAATAAAAACTGTTACATTTCAGAATTTCATTGGTAACATTTCTTTATATTAAGTGTTATATTTCATACGACGAACAACTCAACTTTTTTATTTGTTATAATATATGATTTTACAAATTCAATTCATAGCAATAGTTCGATTGTGAATCGGTAACAATTTTTATAGTTGCATAGGATTAATAGTAAGATTGTGACGCAGCAAAAATCAATACAAAAGAAAAACCGATGAAGGAAATCCTAGAAACGAATAATCTATCAAAGAAATTATCGATCTAAACGAATAATGGTGTTAGAATTTGAATAAGCTAACAATAGCTTCAGATAATGAACCTAAATTTGCACAACGACAAAGATAAATTTATTTTTCAAAGCTTCATAAAACAAAACCTTAGAACAAGTATTTATAATCTAGTACCCTAAATCCTAATAATTAAGAAAATAATAATATCTTAAAAAAACATTTTTACTACTGAAATATTCCTATCATAATATAAATAAGAAAAAAAAACTGATAGAGACTAGAAAGAGAGATGTGTTTTTTTTAGCTTTTTTCAGGTTTAATTGTTGTTCATAATTTAAACATTTTAGGCTTCATTTTAGGGTTATTTTGGTGTTGTTAATTTAAAATTTTTGAAAAAAATCAGATAAAAAGACGTTAGACCCCAACTACCGATAGACATGATTATATCCATTGAAACACAATTTTAGCCATTATGTGGTTAATTAAACTCTCTTCATTCATTGTTTGCAAGTTTCTTTGAGGTTGTTGCATAAGCAACAAAGCAGCTGTCAGGCCAAAGAGCTACAACAAATATAGGTATAAGGTGAACGTCGAGAACTTTGACTTTTTATTGACCGAGGACGACTTGAAAAAAATTAGCCAACTTCCACAAAAAAGAAAGGTTTCACTCTCAGCCCGATGATGGCGGGATCTAATGCAACCGTGGCGTAGATTGACACCTACAACTAGACATGTCCAAACGATTCCGATTCCGGTTCCCGGTTTTGGAACCGCCGGTTCCCGGTTCCCGATTCCGATTCCGGTTCCATCACCATCTACCTTTTTTTTTTTAATTCAAACCTCTTAAGACAGTAAAGACGCTAAATATTACAACATTTATCTAAATTCTAGTCTAATTTAAATAAAACAACACTACACTAAAAGTACAAATACTAAATAAATGCTAAATATTACATTTAACTTACCTTGATCAATCACCTGGCTCCCTGCTCCCGGCTTCTGCCTCTGGCCCCAATATGGTGGATTCGTATTCGAACCGTTTCAATCCGGCTCCTGCCACGTTCGGCTCCCGATTCCTAAGTAGCTCCTGCTTCTAACCTGCTCCCTGCTCCGATTCTACCCGCCGGTTCCGTCTGGTTCCTGGCCTCTATTGGACATGTCTACCTACAACTATTACAATTTTGGATTATTTTGGGTTGGATGGAGCAAAGATATAAAGTGTCGATATTTATAGGTATACCATCTTTAAAGTTAATTAACAAATCGGGTGATTTCTTGACTTTGTATCATATCATATGGCAGAAATAAAATGTGCGATAAAAATTTCTACTTGTTTTCTGGGTTTTTTTTTCCTTGGTATTCATTGTCTGTGTCTTATGATTAACCATTATGTGTTCCTAAATTTTAATAAAATAATTTTTGGTTTTAAAAAAAAAAAAAGCCTATTTGACATTTCTGACAAGTATCACAATTGTAAGCAACTTGGAAACAAATTCATGATAATTAGAACTTCATAAATTGAATTTTTTTTTTAGCGTTATAGGTTACATTGTTAAGTTGTTATTATATTTTCTCTTTCCTATTTTCCTTTTTAACTTTCTTTTTCAAATTATTTGCCTTGATCAGTTGATTTCTATGATACTTATGTTTACTTTTTTAGCAAATACTAATTTTTTTTTAATGAAATCACTAGGTTTTGATAAGGAATTTTTTTTAAAAATGAATTCACCGTGATGACAATATCAACCCGTTACCCATTAACCCGCACGACTCAACACACTAATTACCCGACCTAATTTAACTCGTTTAAGTTAGCGGATTAAAATGGGTCACCCGTCTCAACCAGCTAACCTTAACAGGTCAACCCTACCCGTTTCAGCCCGCAAATATAAATAGTCAGAATTAAGAATTAATGAGTCTAAGATATCCCAGTTGAAAAAATAAACAGGTCAACTCGCCTCAACCTAACGACCCGACCCATGACATGGACATGTTAACTTAAACGGGTTATACGGCCCGACCCATTTCAACATGCTAACCCGCCACAATCCAACTCAACCCGACCCATGACATGGACATAGACACTAGATGTGCCTCTGAAATTAACGTAGGGCAATGGTAGAAACACAAAATAATTTTAGAAAAAGATGGATATAAAATGAGATGACAATATTCTTGTATTGATTGTAGACCTGCTATATTTTAAGTAAAAACATCAATACAATCATAACATATCATTTTATAAAACAAATACCGTTAATTTATTTTTCTTAACTTTAATATTACTCACTAACGTATATTCTCAACCAATTTGCAATTGAACCAATATATCCATGTCCACAATGGCCCTAGATAGAATAAAGGTTTACGGCCCTCGCGAGAACCCATTTAGCCCTTGGGCCCGGTATGACTCGCCCAGAAGTGCAACCAAATTTGGCAAAATATTCTAATACAAATTTGTATCAAAATTAATTATCCCCTTTATCTGGATGCTTTTGTTTATCGTTTTTATTTATATATAAAAAAATATTCTCATTTTCATAATTGAATTAATGAAACCATTGACTTCTCACAACAACAACAACAACAAAGTGGGACAAACTTTCCGGGGCGGAGGGAATATAATTTATATATCCTCACTTTTTCATTTCACCAACTTTATATTTATGCCCTAACAAACGAATTTTACGCATAAGAACTTTCACTTTCAATTCAATTACCTCATTTCAAATGAGCAGAGGCTTACAAACTACCATATAGATATCAGAGAGAAAATATGTGGAATACCTTATAAAGGCTTCTCTTACTGTTGTATCACACTGTCAGAACTTCCGGTGGCTATTTTACCTGCCATGTATAACCAAAATTTAAGTAGGCACTTCAACCAGCTAAATAAACGGTTTTCATGTGTCTATCTTATAAGAAACAGTTATCACTCCATCCAAAATTAAGAATCAGATTTTCAAGGTATCTAATGATGTCAATTTTTAAGCAAATGTACATGCGTGCACTCAATATCATGTTATATATCATTACAAATGAGATTGGGAATTTGGGACAGTATAGTTGGCAAAGGTGAATTAGTAAGTTTAAAAACACAATTTTTTGGAAAGAACGGAGAAATAAGGAGAGACGCTCATTCGAGGACAATGGGAGTACTACAACTTCACTTCCAAATTGATGTCAGTTAAGTTAACATGGATTTAGAAATTCTAACTTTTACTATGATTAGGACAGTACACCAATGAATCAAATAGAAGCCAAAAGAACGCTTATCCATGGGTTATCCATTAAGATCTTTTAATGCTTTAGCTATTGTACAATGTATCATATTGGTACAATGAACAATAGTGTAAAGCAATGCTATTCTTAACGGATTCCCATCCTAGCGATACACCTCAAATTGACCACCCCACAATCATAACCAAATTCGCAACCTTCTTAAAACAGTAAGCAATCAGAAATATAACCTGAAACATTGTCAGATATCTTTTACACCATTCATCCAGTGCTGATCGAAATTACATATACCTTCTATGATGAGCATTGTCCATCACTAATGCCAACATGCCCTATCTAAACCATCAGACACTCCCTCCCCAAATGATCCTCCTACTTTTTTGGTTGTTAATATGAAGATATTTTGAGCAATAATTTTTTTATAATTTAATTTTCCTAATGAACAACTAAAAATTGTTATTGATAGGATTTATAATGGTGTGTTAAAAACAAGGTATACATTTTCATTAGGATAATGAAATTAATCTAATTTTATTGTTCAAAGTACCTTAGTAGGGACAACATAAAAAGTGGGAAGATCATTTCGGTACAGAGGGAGTACTATGTAAAACTTATGTTCACACCTCAATCACTGCAGATCTCATGCAAGCGTTTATTTGACCGGAGTGACCAAGGTGTGTGAACACCAACGGTTCCTTGCATAATGTTATGCCTTCTCCTATTGCTGTATATCATCCTCGTCACTGGGAACATGTCTTAGTGTCTATGTGCTGCACCTGATTAACAAGGCCACTTCATTGTATTCAACTTAAGAATCATTCATAGAAGTGAAACGCACTTATATTGTGCTACTTCTGGAGAACTACAAGCTAAAAGAATTATTTTGCACCAAATAAAGGATGATTGGCAAGCCATTTGCTTAAACAAGAATCTACTTTTGGTTGTAGATCACCGAAGGCTAGCAATTTACCACTACTGAGATTAGAGTCCAAGTAGAAAGAACAAAACTAACAAAAGTCAAACTCTTTCTTTTCTTTTTTCTTTTTTTGATTTAATCTAACAAATGTTATTCTAACTTGCATTTTCTTTTAATCTCACTCTATCGAAACCACCAATTTCTACTATAAGTGCCTATCACAACATAATTAAGCAAACAATCAACAATGAAAGAAGCTTAGTAGCCACAATATGCATAATAGAGATGGATATGTATACCACTAGGCAAGCCAGTAGAGATCAATCTGTCAATTTTGTCGACACGCTGCTGTATAGACTTCAAAACTGAATTTAGTGATGTTACTCTTTTCCTAACACCAGAGATTTTGGCAGCATGCTGCATAATAAAAGGTGAGGGCGCATCTTCAAGTAGTTGATCAAGCTCTGTAAAGTGCACATTGGTAACACCAATCAATTTATGAAAAAACGCATCAATAGTCATGGACAAAAAATATGTAATTTATACCTCGAGTAAGACGATCGATCGAGAAAGAGAGCTGATCTTGGCTACGAATTGTGGATTCGGCTTGGGAGTCAAAATCTGTGATTAAGGACGATATGAGAGAAGATAGTGCCTTGCCGATTGAAGAACTTGAGCTAGTCATATTCGGGCTACTGCTGCCATTTTCCGTTGTGCCTTCGGGAGATTCACTTGCAGCAGAAGCATTGACAATCGCACATGGCTCTACAGTGACTGTAACACCGCCTTGTCTTTCGCCGGAATCGATCTGCAAGTTTTCCGAGGTTCCATCTGACATAGCTCCAACCTAATCAAACCCAGTTAGTTATTACGCAAGAACGTTTTTTCTCTCTTTCTCTCTCTCATATATTAATATAGAGATAGAGGGTGAGTCAACTCAGTCAATTGGTTAAGCTTGCTCTGTAATAAAGAATAAATAGAGAATGTATCTCAGTATTGTAACAGAATGAAGATGATGAATAAGAAGTATTTCTCTCTCTACATTTCTATATGGTATCAGAGCAATTCCGCAAACCCTAACTCTCGATCTCTTTCTTCTTCAAAATCTAATTCTAGATCTTCGCTCGATTGTCTTCTTTCTCTCGAGTTGTATTTGGCGGTAAATCCAGATCTCTACCTTGAGCTCTATCAATGGCGGATGATGACTCCGACAACTCCGGTGGTGGTCGTCGGGCATTCGCACCTGAACAGGCTAGGCTGATGATTATGACTTCATTGAGCAAAATTTGGTACTAAATCCTCTTCATCCTCTTTACTTACATCCAAATGATCATTCTGGCCTCTGTTTGATTACTGAAACCCTAGTTGAACATAACTATAATTCATGGAAGAGAAACATGATGATTGCCTTGTCAACTAAGAATAAATTAGGCATTATTACTGAATTGCATAAACAACCTGCTTCTACCTCAAAATACTTCCATCAATGGAGGCGTTGCAATGATATGATCATCTCTTGGTTGTTTAATGTGGTCTCTGCTGAAATAAAGTCGAGTATTGTGTACACCACTATGGCCAAAGACATTTGGGACAATTTAAGTGAGAGGTTTACTCAGGGACATGCCCCTCAAGTCTATCAAATCAGGAAGGAAATCAATTCATTCACTCAGGATAATCTCTCCCTCTCCGCATATTTTACCAGATTCAAAGTACTATGGGATGAGTACTTGAATCTAACTCAAGCACCTAAATGCACTTGTAATTGTATCTGTGGTGCCTCTAAAAAGGTTGAAGAGGCAGAACACTTGCATCAAGTAACACAAGCCATGGGCCTAAATGAATCATTCAAAGAACATTAGAGGCATTATTCTCGCTAAAACTCCTTTACCAACACTTGCCGTGGCCTGTTTCTCTACTTGCTCAAGATGAGAAGCAAAGAGGCATACCGCTCAATCCTCACTCTCACTCGCCAAATATCCTCCAAATGTTCTTTGATTCTACAACCGCTTCTTCTTGTCAAGACACCTGGTAGTTACAAATCAACTACTTCATCATCAACTCGGCTACAAAAGAGTAGATAAATCCAAGCTTTCCCGTGATCATTGTGGTGGGGTCAAGCATACCAAGGAGGGTCAAGCTTTATCATTGGGTATCCCGAGTGGCATCCCTTGCATGGTACTAAACCAGACACTTCAAAAATGCCTAAACTCAAATCCAAGTTCACAAGCCCTTCAAGTGGTGGATCTGCGAAGACCTGCAAATGCTTGCTCGTGACCTTCGAAAGCTCAGGTGACTTAACTTCCTCACAATATCAGCATCTGCTCAACTTGATAAATCAGCAGACCATTCGCAATACCAGTGATCACATTGCAGGTATAATCTCTTCAAATCTATGTATTGCTAGTTCTTCTCATTCAGTTCCTTTAACACCATATCTCAATGATTGGATTATTGATTCTGGGGCAACTGATCACATTACCAATTCCTTTTCTTCCCTGATTGATCCTGTTCCTTTGAATTCTCTTGTTTTACTTCCAACTGATCAATCATCTCTTATAACTCACAAAGGTACTATCAAGCTTACTTCTCAATTGTCTTTGTACAATGTTTTGTACATTCCAAATTTCAAATTCAATCTAATCTCTGTGAGTAAGCTTTCTTGTGATAGCAACCTGTGCCTCATTTTTTTTCCTTCTTATTGTTTGTTACAGGATTTAGTGGGGAGGAAGGTGAAGGGGATTGGTCAACTCCAAGGCAACCTGTATAGACTTGTTCTTCCTGCTCATACTCCCACAAGTTCTTTCAGTTCTTCTTTTATTGTTTCCAGTACTACTAGTCTTCAAGTGTGGCATAGTAGACTAGGTCATTGTTCTATTTCTACTCTTAAACACATTTCTGATGTACCTTGTTTTTCCTCTTCCAGTTCCAACTTTGTGTGAAATTTGTCACTATGCTAAACAAACAAGGATATCATTTCCTTTAAGTCTATCTCATTCATCTACTCCTTTCTCTCTCATTCATTGTGATGTGTGGGGACCATATAAACATCCCACTTTAGATGGTTGTACTTCTTTTTTGACTATTGTTGATGATTGCACTAGATCTACTTGGACTTATTTGCTTCAGTCTAAGTCTCAAGTTCATCAATACCTTGCATACTTTCTTAAATTCATATCCAATCATTTCAAAGCCAATGTTCTTACCATCGAGATCGATAATGGATCTGAATTCTTTAATAAGGATATCAATTCTCTTCTTCTTCCTCTTGGAATAACTCAGAATAGCTCTTGTGTTCAAACTCCCCAACAAAATGGTCGAGTGGAAAGAAAACATACACCTTCTTGAGATAGCAAGGGCTTTAAAATTTCAATCTCATCTACCAATTCAATTTTGGGGAGAGTGCATCCTTACAGCCACTTATCTCATAAACAGATTTCCCACAGCTGTGCTTAACAATAAATCTCCCCTTGAATTGTTGCTTGGTCAACCCCCTTCTTATAATCATCTTAGAGTGTTTGGATGCTTGTGTTTTGCATCCACTCTTCAATCTCCAAGAGACAAATTTTCCTCAAGAGCCACCAAATGTGTGTTTATTGGCTACCCTTTTGGCAAGAAAGCATATAAACTATATGACTTGAGTACTCACAAAATCTTTCATAGTAGGGATGTGCATTTCTATGAAAGCACATTTCCTTTTCAGAATTCTTCTTCTATTATTGAGTCCAATTCTTCTTGTCCAACTCAACCTGTAGCTCATTCCTCTACTTCATTTATCTCTTCTCCTTTTGAGTTTCTTTTTGATGATGAAGATTATGTTCCTTCTGTTGTTCCTGATTCACACCCTTCTCCCACAACTCATGTTGATGATCCTATTCCTCCATCTGCTATTCATTCTCCTGTGATTCCTATTGTCAGACCTTCGAGAACAAAAGCTGTTCCAGCTAGATACAAGGACTATACTGGTTTGCTTACTCAGTTTCAAGTACCAAGTTCTTCCTCTTCTTCACCTTCTTCTTCATCTGTAAGTTCATGTCTTTATCCTATCTCAAATTACATGTCCTTTTCCAATTTATATCCTTCTTATTGCTCTTTTATTTGCAACATCTCTTCCATTGTTGAACCTTCCACATATAATCAAGCTGTCTCTAATCCAAAGTGGTGTGAAGCCATGGCTTCAGAATTGAATGCATTAGAACAAAACAATACATGGTCTTTGCAGATTTTACCTCCTGGCAAAAAGATTATAGGCTGTAAATGGATTTATAAGGTGAAACATCTTCCTGATGGGAATATAGACAAGTATAAGGCTAGGTTAGTAGCAAAAGGGTTCACTCAAACCTATGGCCTTGACTATTTTGACACATTTGCCCATGTGGCAAAGATGACATCAGTACGGGTATTCCTTGCTCTTGCTGCCTCTCAGAATTGGTTTTTATCTCAAATGGATGTCAGTAATGCCTTCCTTCATGGTGAATTGAATGAGGAAGTGTATATGTCAATTCCTCCTGGTTATAATGTTCCAGAGAGTTTGAGCCAAACTTCTTCTTCCCAAACTCGTAGTTTCGGTGTTACTTAAGTCTCCCTATGGCTTAAAACAGGCTCCTAGGCAATGGTTCTCCAAGTTCTCATCTACACTGATCAAATTTGGTTTTGTTCAGTCCAAAAATGATCATTCTCTGTTTACTTTGAAGACTGGTTCTCATTTTACTGCTCTTATAGTATATGTGGATGACATTTTAATTGCTGGTTCAAGTACTGAGACCATCTCCTCAGTAAAATCTTATCTACATACTCAATTCAACATCAAAGATCTAGGCAAATTGAACTATTTCCTGGGAATTGAGGTTGCTAGATCCAAAGAAGGTATTTGTCTTCATCAAAGAAAGTATGCTTTGGACTTAATCACAGCGGCAGGTCTCCTGGGTTGTAAGCCTTCTAAGGTTCCAATGGAGGCTAACCACCATTTGGCTTCTGATGATGGTGAGTTATTTTCTAAACCCGACTCATATAGAAGACTTGTTGGCAAGCTCATCTACTTAACCATAACCGGACTGCACTCTCTTATGGTGTTCACATTTTGAGTCGGTTCATGGCTAAACCTAGAGTTCCCCACTTTCAAGCCGCTATTAAGTTGGTGAAATATTTAAAAGGTACCCCGGACAAGGTCTTCTATACTCTTCCAACTCATCTCTTCGTATACAAGCTTTTGTGATGCCGATTGGGCCGCATGTCCCACATCAAGGAGGTCAATTTCGATCATCAGATTCTTTTGGGTGGTTCTTTCGTGTCATGGAAGGCTAAGAAACAAAATACAGCCGCCGCATCTTCTCGCAGGCTGAGTATAGAGCTATGGCAAATGCATGTTGTGAATTAACTTGGTTGGTTGCTTTACTTCATGATTTTCACATTTCAGTGACTACTCCCATTCCTTTATTCTGTGACAATAAGGCAGCCTTGCACATTGCCTCAAATCCTGTTTTCCATGAGAGAACCAAGCATATCGACATTGATTGTCACTTGGTCAGAGACAAAGTGAAGACTGGATTCATTGTTCCCACATTTACATCCACCAAGACTCAGTTAGCTGATATTTTCACTAAGTCTCTTAATACTACAATTCTTTTTCCTCTGTTGCACAAACTATAAGTCTTTGATATTTTTAAGACTTCTAGTTTGAGGGGGGATAATATAGACATAGAGGGTGAGTCAACTAAGTCAATTGGTTAAGCTTGCTCTGTAATAAAGAATAAATAGAGAATGTATCTCAGTATTGTAACAGAATGAAGATGATGAATAAGAAGTATTTCTCTCTACATTTCTATATATATGTATATATATATATATTTATTTATTTATATATATTTAAATTTATATATGTATGTATGTATATGTGTGTGCATCAGTGTGTGCAACGGGCACTTGTAAGAATACTAAATGTGTGTCATGACTGCTTCTATGCATAATTTTTACTCAGGGAGCTCGTGACATTGACAATACCCCGTCCGTCTCAATAATAAGTGTCGCAATTGACTTGCCAAACTTTTTAAAGACCGAGCTTTACTTGTTTGTATGTGGCTTGTACAAAGCCGTCAATACGGGAATACGGGACGGGACGAAATTACGTTGTCCCACGACGGGAGCGGGAAGAAACGGGACGGGACAAAACGGGACGGGACGAAAATACTCCGTCCCATCCCGTCCCATTTGCAGGACGCGGGATCCCGCGGGACCCATGCGGGACTCATATTATGAAACAACCCCCAAATTAAAAACCCATTTTCAACATTTTGTTTACTATAAAAGTTCAAACTAACCCAATTCAGCTTTCATCCTAACTGTGGATTCCAGATAAATAAATTTCAATTATTTTTTCAAAAACTAACTACCGAAAACAAAATCTTTGGATGAAAAACGTTAAACAGATCTTTCTCTAGAATCTCTGTAGCATTAGGGTTGTTTGAACAATTAGTAACATATATCCATCATTGAAACACATGAAAACCTACAATTGAAACCCAAGACCGTACAAGTATAAACCAAACAGAAATTGAGAGAAAATCGAGCAGGAAGACAAAAATTACCTTCCGAGAAAGATGAACAGCAGCCTGCGAGTGTGTGCGAGGGATATTTCCGCCTCGTCTACGACTTCCGGTGACCAGGAAGTATTCTTCTTCTTTCTTTGGTTGTTTTGATTTACAAATCTGCGAGTGTGTGTGAGGGATATTCCGTTCGCCGAATCGTCAAGGCTGCGGAAGAGAAAGAGAAACGAATGGGATTAATTTAGGGTTGTAATTTTGTAAACAATTTTGACTGGCTTTTTTGATATTTACGTTTTCTTTTTTTTCTTTTTTTTTAAGAAATGGGAACGGTCCGTCCCGGATCCCGTTTGTCTCGCGTCCCAAAAAATGGGACGTTCCGAATAGTCCCGTTTTTAAACGGGATTAAAAAATGCTGTCTCATCCCGTTTCATTTATAGGTCGGGACGTGAGAAAGGCAACACTTATCTTGGGGCGGACCAAAAAGGTAAGTGTGAAACTTATTGAGTGACGGAGGGAGTAGAGCATTGATTTACTTTTTTGGCGGAGGAAGTAGAACAGTAAATGAAACTAGTACACCTAAACTCAGAAATACGAGGATGGAGAACAACATTGCCCAATACACCAAAAAAAAAAAACATAAAAGACGTGTTACAAAAAAAGAGTCTAACTAAACTAGGCAAGGCCAAATTACTAGGTAAACAACATTAAACAGATTCATTCCATGGTAGTTACTAAATTGTGTATGCACCATTTGCAAAACAACATGCTGTTGAATAATTCAAACTAGATCAATCTCCGGTACATAAGAGTCTATACCACTTGTAAAGAACAAACTTGTAGACTATACCTAGTTAATACATACTCTCTCCCTCCGTGCCGAAAAATATTCCTACTTTTTGGGTTGTCAATCAAAAAGTACTTTTTTGCGGTCAATATGAAGTCACTTTGAGGAATAATTTTTGGTTAGTTAAATTATCCTAATGAACATCTAAAAAAATTGTTATTGATAGTATTTATAATAAGTTTTAAATTTTAATTAGATAATATAATTAACCTAAATTTATTGCTCAAAGTACCTTCGTATTAGCAACAAAAACAGTGGGATGATCATTTCCAAAGTAACAATTATAAGCAGCAAATCAATCAAACAAACATGAACTGATAAAATTGTCAACAGTCTGGATATATGAAAAATAAAACCGATATACTTTGCAGCAATTGAATAACGGAAAACATAGTTAAGGAACCTTAAACCGTTTAAATCAGAGAATTTAGAACCAGAGGAGAAACCAAAGAATTTAAAAACTAAGGTGGTTTTTGGTTTTTTTAAGTGTTAAGTTCTGAAATCTAATTTCACCTCTGAAATTGGCTGAATCCTTAAGAAGCAGCGTCTGAACACTGAATTCTGAATTAGGCAAGCTGTTTGATTTTCCATATAAAATTGTTTTCTGAAATGTGTATGTTTATCATTTTAGCCTTCTGAATAATATATAATTGTCTGCCTGTTAATAATAAGCTGAATATCAATGCTAAAATAATATATGTGACTGTCTTAGAATACGTGTCCATCGAAGAAACTACAATCCATTTGAGGACACTACAAAGTTCCACATCAGCAACCTTAACAGGAAAAGGATTCCTTAATGATCAAAAATTCTGAGCCACTGATAAGCAAGACAGATACCATAGACCAGAATCAGACAATTCAATAGACATGATAATATAGAACTCCATAGTCTTAAACACTAGAACAACCACATGTATTACATGGTCACTAGCTACTTACAGAAGTCCGTGACAATGGTTTTAACAAGTATATATGCCACATAATGCCTTTTCCAACTATCACTGTTTGTCTGAGCTTGTGAAAGGTAAAAGCTTTCAAGAATACATGTGAACTTAAGTCTGCATCATTGGCGCATTTCATCAAACAGTTTGCGCTCATTTAGAACGTAGATGTAAAAGGCTAAAACTAGTTTGAGGGTGTGTCGAATTAAACAGCTACAAAATGGTAAAAGCCCACTTGAGCATTTCATCAAACACTTAACGCTCGATGTGAAAATAGCAACATAAACCAAATAAGCTAGTTAAGCCCAAAGCTTTTCATCAAATTGAAGAAGCAAAAGTAAATAAGAACAAAACTAATTAAGAATCACACAGACCTTAGGGTTCTTTCAGAAAAGCAAAACCCCAACAACCCTCGATCTTACTTCAAAGAGAACAATTGCTACCAAGATCCAAGAAGAAAAAGAGTTGTGAGCGCACACACATATATAGGTAGGGAGGGAGAGAGAGAGAGAGGGAAAGGAAGAGGAAGACGAAGATAGAAGGAGAGGGAGAAGGAGCTTACCGTCGCTGATGAGCGCCGCTGGAAGAACCCTAGGAATCGAAGCAGCAATGGAAGAAATGAATGAAACGGTGCCTCTTCTCAAACGAGGCCTAAATCGAACTAGATAAGTAAATAGGCGCTGAAAATCTCCAATTGGACAACCCGGTTGAATGAGGGAGTTGAGAGGGAGTTAGTTAGTTGAGAGTGTTTAATATGGTAGTTGAGAGGGGGTGGTTGAAGGGTCGGGTTGAAAATGTTCAACCCGGTTGAAGGAGGGAGTTGTGGGACATGTGGCGTGCCTTCATTGGTCCGTGAATTGGGAGGCGCGTGAAGCCTTTTTTTTTTGCTGCAATGACACGCGTCTCTATATGATTGGTTCGTATTTTATTATTTTTTCATCCAATTATTTAAGCTTAATTATTTCATAATAAATGATTTTAAAAAAAAATCACCAAAATTCATCATTTTTTTTCCCTACAAATTGATATAAGTTTCATTTGATTTGGACACAAAAAAAAATACTCATTTTTCAATTTGAGTTGAATTATCACCTAGTAAATTAATTTTTTTTAAATTTTTTTTAAATTTTTTTTTCACCAAAATTAACCATTTTTTCCCCTACAAATTGATATAAGTTTCATTTGATTTGGACAAAAAAAAACACTCAAAGTAGTGGGGTATAGAATGATTTTGTTGGAAGGAGTTGAATTTTAAACTAAACTAGCTTATTGTGGGGGGTGTAGTTGAGAAAGTAGTTGAATGATTAAGTGGATGAAGAGAGAAGATGAGGTGTCGTAATATTAGGGTAGTTGAATATTTTTTGGTGGTTGAATTATTGGACTTGGTCTAAATTGCAATGGAGTTTTAAGAACAGAATAGTTTAGCGTGGAACAAATTTACCAAAGCACGTTGTGAGCTGCTTTGATTTTCTCCCGCTGTCTGTTCGCCGAGATGACGAAAGAGGAAATGTCCCTAGACTCGTATATTATTGAGGTATGTTTCCAGAAATGTCCCTGGCTATTTAGGCTCTGTTAGTTTGGGAAAATGTTTTTGGAGAAATGTTTTTTTGCACCGTCATAAAAATTGATCGGGATTTAAATGTGACAGGTTGTGATTTATGTTTAGGGACCTTTTTTTAAAATCATTCGATGTTTAAAAAGTAACAAAAAAGTATTTGTCAATAGAAATTTAATTTCTTGTTTTAAAAAAAAAATAGTTTCAGAAAAATACATATAACCTAAATCGTGATTAACGGATCGATACAATGGAGCTAGAGCTGTCAAACGGGCCGGGCCGGGTCAGCCCGGCCCAAGTCCACCGGGCTTCGCTTAATGACGGGCCGGGCCGGGCCTAAACATTGGCGGGCCTAGTAAAAGCCAAGCCCGGCCCATGTAATCATCGGGCCTACGGACCTACGGGCCAATTCAAATTATTAACCAGAGTACATTAAATCCAGCAACAAACAACTCCTAAACAACAATAATACGAAGCACAAGGAAATTCAAAAACATTTAAGCCTATTCCAATCCTTATTCACCATTTGTATCACATTATCTACTCGATAAACATAAAAATTGTAATTCCAGCTAGTATTAGCTAATTCAAAATCAAATTATTGGTTTATAGCAATAAATATGAATGGTAAGCTATTAAATAAATGAAAAATTATAATACCCTCAAACGGTCAGAGAGAATTGAAGGAGTGATGAGCTTGCCGGACTTGGCGGGCTTGGAAGACGGTGGAGGAGCCTTCTCCTTATTCGGCGCCTGTGAGCATAATACAAATCAACATACAAAATTTAGGGTTCACGAAATTGGGAGTACATGTATGTAGGAATTGAGTTGGATTCAAGGACGAGGATACGTACAATTGGATCCGCTTAGGAGATTCCGGTAGATGTAGAGCGGAGGAGGGCGACGGAGAAGGAGAGAGCGAGAAGAGAGATACTGAGTGAATGAGTGAGGTTGTTTGTCTCTGCGCCGTGAGCCGTGAAGAATTAGATAGATAGGGTTTTTTAGTTTTTATGTTTTATTTTTCCGGGCCGAGATTTATCGGGCTTTTCTGGGCCGGGCTGCTTGAGCCCACGGGCCTATCGGGCCGGGCAAAAGAGGCCCAATTTTTTTCAGGCCGCCAAATTTGAGGCCCAGACCCTTAAAAACCCGGGCGGGCTGGACCGCAACCACGGTCCGGGCTCAATTTTTATAGCTCTAAATGTAGCATTAGATTGATAGCAACATCAATTCTACATTCCTAAATCATGCCAAATAAACTCTTTGGTTAGAAAGTTCCAGTTGTGTTAAATTTTAGATTGAGTTAAAAAGTTCTAACGGTGTTAAGTTTTAGACCTCAAATAGGACGAGAAAACATGGTACAAAGGTTTAATGGAAAATAGTGCTTTTTCCGTTCTTTAAGTCTATAGTATAAATGGTAGATTGTACTTGTTTCAGCGGTGTGAACAGTTTCAAGAGGCGAATTTCTCATTTTGCTATCATACATTTGTCCCTTTTTCATTTTGCCCTTAAAAAAAAAATTAAATTAAAAGAAAAATAAAAAAAATATGTCCTTGAACACGGACATGTACTGGTGAATGTATAAGGAAATGGAGGTTCGTTTCCATTTTACTCCGCCTATAGGGAAGTCCTTCTTTCAACGTTTGTGATCTAGACTTGCATCAGTGTTCTTCTCTTGCAATGTATTTTTATAATGCAAGGTTTAAATCTTGTAATTCTGCTGGCTTGGCTTCCCCCGTAGGGATGGCCAAATCGGATCGGAATCGGATTGGAACCGAAAAATCAGATCGGAATCGGATCGGAAAAGCTCGGAATCGCCATGAACCGTCACGAAAATCGAAACCGGAGTAACCGGAATCGGTTTGGAGCCGGGCCGGTTATGGGTCACCAAAATGGTGAATCGGACCGGAAAAAGCCCGAAACCGGACGAAAAATCATTGTTTTTCAATAGAACCGGACCGGAAAAAGCCCGGGAACCGGACGAACCGGGAAGAAAACCGGAACCAGAACCGTGAGCAAACCGGGCCGGTTAAGGGTCATACATTTTCCGAACCGGAACCGGCGGTTCCGAACTGGAACCGGGCCCAAAACCGATTTTGGTCATCCCTATTCCCCTGTATGATTGTATGATGGGGACATGGTGCAGCTGCTTGGTTAAGTTTCAGTTGGAATTAGCTCAGTACAAGCTTAATTGTACTCAAAGAAGGGGGCATTGCTTGAGGATCAATTCAAGCTTGCCAAGCAACCAACCAAAGCACAAACAAGGCTATGACACACTTATCAATTGACATGCGTAACTTAGCTATAGGCAGCATAAATTATTTTAAGCGAATTAATCAAATGATGATAGGGAGTCAAAAACTCATGTTCATAATAGCTGAAGTCACTATAATGACAATTTGATGATCATAGGTACCGTATTCATCCAAATCGAGACAAATAATAAAAACCAACACTAAATCACATAAAATAGACTCCGGTGTCGCCCTTTATTTCCTAGTTTTCAGATCTTAGCAGCAAATGTGAGACCCTCCTTGGCCAAAACGTCCAAACTTTCAACTGGCGGTTGGACTTTAGCAACTTTGGCAATTGTCTTGTTCTCATCAGCAGAACCACCCTCGAGAAATGCACCTACTACTTTCCCGTCTTTGACCCAGTACGACCCGAACTTGGGTTTAGCTGATGTTGGGTTGCTATCACCAAAAAGCACGGTGTCACCCACGTTGTCACCATAGAATTGCCATGACAGGTCAAAGGAACGTGAATAGAAAAATGGAAGGTAGTCGTATTCATCAACCGTTGTCCCTTGTTCACTTGCAAATATAGCCTACAGCAAGAGGATCACAACTAAGTCACCAAAAATTTGTGGTTAAGCTAGAATTTTAGATGAACAGGGGCAAATTTTTTTAAAGGATATACACCATATACACGGTGGATTAAAAATAGGGGTAAACATAGCGAGATCATAGGGGATTTTTATGTACTTATGTTACTAAAAATGTTTTAAGTTCAACAATTTTGCAAATGTCCCTCGTTGAAATTTGGGAATTTAGTACAACTTTTTTCTAATAGAAATGGGGGCATAATTTATAAAATCTAGAACTTTAATAAAAAATTAACATACTGTCTAAACAATAAGGGTAAAATAAGACATTTTCAAAACTAAAGGAAGTTTATATCAGACTAATCAGAGTACTACTATACAGTTTAGAAGCCTGCTTACCTTCACAGCTTGTTCAGCAGACTTGCGGGAGTGGTCAACATGCTCAACTCTTCTGATATCATTATACATTTTCATGGGGAAAGTTGCAACATCTCCAACAGCGTAGACATCAGGAACACTTGTCTTGAAGAATGCATCAGTCTGCCACGAAAATGGCCAACTTGCATGTTTTAAAGATCAAATAAACGTTTTTTTTTTTTTTTTTTTGATAGGGTAGTGTGTGCAATGGAACATTGAACCGCTTGATTCTACAACTAACAGCCCTGTGTTCAAAACTGCTGGTTTCATGACCCTTTTCAGTAATTTAATATCCACAGGAAATACAAATAATTTATTTAACGAAATTCTTCCTTGTTACCAACAATGCAGCCATCACAATGGCAGAAGGACGAGAATAAAAGCTGAACATGTGTGTATATATATATATATATATATATATATATATATAGCTGTGGTTCATGCATGCAACCTACTGTGACATTACCTATGAATAAAAATTGGTTTTGGTGCCGGCCCATCATATATCAGAGCTTAAGAGGCAATATCTAAACGTTATATTACACATACCTTAATGCCACCTTTGTCTTCTTCAACCTGCCCTTTGAATAGAGTAGTAAGAGGTCTTCCTCCAACGCCAACAACAACAATGTCGGCGTCCAGCACTCTTCCATCCTTCAGTTGTACTTGTTTTACCTATAATAGTACAAGGATTTCATATACACCACCACCATGCTTTTAAAGAAGCTACTCCCTCTGTCCCAAAATAAACGTCGCATTTGACTTGTTAACGTTTTGTGCTTTATCATTTTGTACATTGCTTGTACAATGTTAAAAATTGCACTAATACTACGACTTTTTTTTTTTGAGAAAACATAAAAAGAAAGTGCGACATTTATTATGGGATGGGGGAGCATAAAAAATCAAACAAGTTTCAACTACTTCATGACATACCTCTCCATTTGCATCACTGGTAAATCCAACTGCTACTGTTCCTTTGATGATTTCAACTCCCTTGTTTACATAATAACCCTCATAGAAAGCAGCAATACCAGCAGTGAATAAACGAGGCACTGTAGAAGCACGCTACTTATCAGAACTAGTAGCATGTACAAAGACTCTAAACTAAAAGTGAGTTCAAACTCAAATCAAGGACAAAATGGGAATTTTCACTTACTGCACCATGGTTCCGGGTAAACCATTGTGGTATCAAGACTGTTGATATTCAACACCGCACTAAGTTCAAGACCAATATACCCTCCTCCAACAACTACAGCCTTCCCATTTTTCTTTGCTTTGATGGCCTCTACGAGCTGATCAGCATCAGCAACATCTCTTAGATAATAAATGTTTTTTGCATCAGCCCCTTTTACGCCAAAGTCTGTCAACCTCAGAACCTAGAAAGATTACGGATTCACGAGTAAGGCATATAGAAGAAGAAATGAGTGGGTAGATTTTGATTGAATATAATGGAGATTGGGCACCTACTGTGGAACCAGTTGCAATTATCAAGATTTGGTATTTGAAAGTAACTCCAGCTGCACTAATGAGAGTCTTGGAAGCAAGATCCGCCTTCACTATTTCTGTGCTAAGGATTAGTGCTATCCCTGTACGAATCACAAAAAGATTTTAAGTCTCAATCAGACAGTTCGGACAGTTCAATTCGCTCGGTGCGTGAGAATTCTGATGAAGGGGATTTTTAGTGGGGGCAATGGAACTTGACAAACAGTAGATGTAATCACCACTTGGTATTTGATCTCTAATACTTCCTCTTTCCCTCCCTAAATGATCTTCCTACTTTTTCATTGTCAATACCAAGGTACTTTGAGCAATAATTTTAGGTTAATTTAATTATCCTAAAGACATCTAAAAATTGTTGATAGTATTTATAATGGTGTATCAATAACAAGTCTTATAATTAAATTACCCTCAATTATCGCTCAAAGTACCTTTGTATTAACAACAAAAAAAGTGGGAAGAACATTTTGGGACAAAGGAGGTATATTTAATAATTTTTGAGATACATCGGGAAAAAAAAAACTCACCTTTCTCCGCATACCACTCAGGAAGGAGCCGCTCCCCTCCACTTCCGACACATGTGTGAAACCCTGGAAGCCTGGCAGGGGCTGGAAAAGAATGACAAAATAAGAACAATTTTGGTATGATCAATTGAACAAACTTGGGAAAAGTAATATGAATCATGATAAATTCAGAGGAAAAAATCCATAGTCAATCTAATGAGAAAATAAAGAAGGTTTAATTTCATTTTCAACCACTAACTGTACTTTACACCATTTTTCACTCAACCGCTATACTTGTAATTTTATTTTTCGCATGAAAACCACAAATTTTTTGGAAAACTGTCATTTTGGCCACAAATTAGCAGATTAGGGCACGGATTAGACACGAATTTGTAGCTAAAATGATAGTTTTCCACGATTATTGGGGTTTTTGTGCAACAAAAAAAATAAGTATAGTGGTTGAAGAGAATATCAGGGTAAAATACATGGTTGAAAATGAAATTAAACCAACCAAGAATTAAGAAAATAGAAGTGCCAACTAAGAGTTTCGCCACCACAGTTTTCATTCGGCATGTTTCTTTATTCTAAAACTACAAATTCAGTACTCCTTCTGTCCCGTATAAGATTTTTATTTTGCAATTCTGGGCGTCAACATATAACATTTCTATTTCTCAAAATGGCAAAGAATCTTTACAAATCCCATACATTCTCTCTCATTTTTTTCACTTTTATACTCGCAACATAAATAAACTTACTATCTTTCCCACTCATTCTCTCTCCTACCTCACTTTTCATACTCACAACACTTGCACCACTTACACTTTTTCTTAATATCCGTGCAAAAACACAAATAGAAATCTTATGCAGAACAGAGGAAGTATATCATAAGGAACCCTAGACATTTTAGTCAGCTTTAAGTTGATATTGTATCTAGTACTCCATAATAAGAACTTACCCTCAGGAAACAAGTATGCCTTGCTAAGTGCAGGACGTTCATATGGAGCCACCTGGAAGGACAAAAAGCATGTTTAATACAAGTGCAACCAGAGTTCATGAACATAACCTCATGTAGAAGCCAATTAAAACTGGTTAGAATAACAATTCATGTCTGATGTTAATCAAAGATCATAATTCATAGCTAATTCAGAATCCAGAGATACTGATATTATGGTTAGCAGCTACATCTAAGCTCAGGAAGAAAAAGAAGAAAAACGCTAGCAGACTGGCAGCATCTTATTGGAGTAAGCGTATTGTTTGCTCAGTTCTATATAAAGATTATTCAAGCAAAAAACATAGACATAGTTGAATGTGACGTACCGCTTCATTGGAAATGATTGCCAGCTCACCAGGTTTAACTCCTTGCTTTGCGAATTCCCTTGCGGCATAACCCTGCACATAAATTCAACTAACATTTTAACAGAAAGTATCGAGAGAATTCGTTAGAATTAAGCATCACAAACTGCTCATGTAAATAACGAAACCCAGAATTAGGCATGTCAATTGTGCGGATTGGGTCAGGTTAAGGCGGGTTGGCGAAATGCTTTACAACAAATTACGATAAAATACACTACGATGGGAAAGCTTAATGCATTGAACAGGAATCTTCATTGTTTCACACGAAGTATGAAACAAGCAACAGTTCATAGGATCAGCCATCCATATATTCAATAGGTAATACAGAGGAGGAAGTACCAACACTCGTCAACTTAACACTCACTTTCCTTCCATACTAAGGAGGAAGTGACAGTCCAAAAGAAGACTAAAATATCAGATGAAGGTATCGCTATGCAACTACGTGTCTCTCAAATTAACAATCTTACTTCGACATTTTAAAGTCAATTCAACCATTTTCTAATTATTGTTTGAGCTTTTCCCAACCGATTTCAATTAACATAGCATTTGTGAGTTTTGTCCACAAGTGTACACACGTTCCTTTTTCCCCTGTCTTCTGAATTAAACATGAAAGAGTACTTATTTTTTAAATGGAGGGTGTATTAAGGTAAACTAATCAAGTACTGGTAAATAAGAAAGGCTAGTGTGTTATATGTTCAATAACAGATTTATTAACATCTATGTATTATAAGCATAAATCAAACTGAATCTTGACAGAATAACCTACAGTACACAGTGCCACCAATGCAAGCACAAGATCAAATAGGTGAGTGCGTGAGTGAGAAAGAGAGAGGGAGAGAGAGGGAGAGGGAGAGAGAGAGAGAGATTTTACAAAGATAACAAGAAGACAAATGAGAACTAAGATGTAACATAATTGAAGAAACGAGGTGTCGTCAACTTGTTCAATACTTTTTCCGGTAATTAACCAATTGGCATAAAACAAGCGAAGAACAAAGGGCAAGAATTCCCCTTGTCATCACCTTCCACACAGCAAAACAATAAAATTGGCAGAATCATCATGTCTTTGCTTTTTCAAGTAACTATTTCAAATTCTTCATATTAATAGGTTACAGGTACTCCTTCCGCCCCATAATAAATGCCGCATTTCACTCGTAAATGTTTTTAAGGAATGTGCATAATGTGTTTGTACTTTACTTGTACCATAGTAGAATTGCTCTAAGACTGTTTCCATATTCAGAAATGCTACATTTATTTTGAAACAAACCAAAAAGAAAGGAAAATGTGACATTTATTAGGGGAGGGGGAGTATAAAGCATATACCGTAGATCATTTTGTTTTCATTTCGTTTTGCCTCACAAAATTCTCAAATAATCTTGATCAAAACAATCACTCATCCTGAACAAGGAAACCAAAATTTCCATTCCTTTAACTAGGGGTTCGGTGTGTAAATTTGTCCCGTGGCGAAGCCACTTGAAGCTCATGAGGGTCATCCAACCCCCTTGATTTTTGAGTTATGTTCTTTTTACAACCTTTAATTTAATAATCAACATTTTTACCATTAAAAATAATAACTTTTGTGATTTCGACCCCCTTGAATTCTAAAAAAAAAAAAGCACTATAACATAATTTTGTCCCCCTTCTAACGAATTCCTGGCTTCACCACTGAATTTGTCTTGTCCGGACCCAATTAGACCAAACCATATACCCCCCCCCCCCACACACACACACAATCCATATTTCAAAAACAAAATCTTACAAATAAAAATTTATATGATGAGATAAAAACAATAACTTTACCACCCTAATCCGTCCTCCGTTTTGGGTCTCCAAAGGAAAAATCTTTTACAGGTAAATATATTGCAAACAAATCGAATCAACAAACAATCAAGAAAAACAGATTTATGAAATCAGAAAAAAAAAAAAAAAAAACAATTGGAAACAGTAAAATTAGAGTAATGGAGCCGGCAGAGGAAGCGATTGAAGAAACTCACAGCGGAGACACCGCCGCCGACGATCACATACTTGAAAGATTGCTCCGCCATAGATCCACTGATTGCTTGAGACTGTGTGGGTGAGTGTGTGTAATTGAATCTAGACAGGTAAGAGGTTTTAGGGGATGCAGTGAAGAACTGACAGAGATATAAATAGAAGACAGCTACTTTGATAGCTATTGGCTGGCCGTTGATTAATGAAAATCAATGAGAGACGTACACGTGGAATAACTACTGCCGATTACTTTATTGACCGTGTGAGTGGCACGGCGGCTGTGTACGTTTGTAATTGGAAAAATTCCTTTTTAACCACAATGCCCAGATCTTATCCCATCAAAACCCAGCCCAAATAAAAAAAGACTAACTCCTTTATTATTTCAAATTAAAATTCCTTTAAACCCCATTATACCATGAACGGCCAAATTGAAGTTAACACGCCGTTAACTAATCCCTAAATCCAAATTGACTTTCGTATAACTCAATATGCCGCCGGCAAACTCTCGATTGCTTCTCTCCAATGGCGTCTAGATTGGCAATCCTCTGCGAAGTTCTGCTCGCCATCCTCCTCCCTCCTCTCGGTGTTTGCCTCCGACATGACTGCTGCACTGTAAGCTTTCTCTTAACCCTAACTCTGTGTTCTCTAAATCAAAAAGTGCCGGCTAGGCTGCAACAAAATCATCAGAATCAGACCATCTTTCCTTCCCTCTCTTCCCCAAATTATTTCAGTCCATTTCCTCTTTCCCGACAACAAACACGAGACAGAAAAATTGTTGTGTGTCGGGAGAAGACGAAAGAACACAAAGAATGATTCCGCAAAGAATGGACTCAGCCTGCGGCAACGAATGCACTCCACAAATACGCAGCCCTCATGATTCCACTGTAATCTCAGGTCCCCAGCTCTTTATTTTTTTGTCTTTCCCTCAAATTCATTCAATAAATATTGATTACAAATTTCCCCCTCCCATTGTTTGTAAATGATTTACTCTTGTTGCTGTTTTGCTTAATTTTTTTAGCCATTTGTTAAAATTTTGATCTATAAGTTTAATTTGTATGCGTATGCCCGAAATGGGGTATTTGAAAAGTAAAATTTGACCGGATAGTGATAAATGTGTGTATTTAGATGTAGAATTAGAATGTAATTTTAAGACTACTGAGATTTTTATGTTTTGGGGTTATGGCCAGAAACATGATCTCTTGAATTGATAGTTTTTCATTCAAACTTCTTGGAATGCAAGGAAAGTTTGTTTTATTCTATCAAAATGATTAATATTAGTCCAGGTGTAGAAAGATAATGTGATGTAAAGAGTGGAAGCAAGTCATGTTAAAGCTTAGGAAAGGTGATCGGTTCAATTGGTAAGGGGTGTGGGGGTTTATTTGAAATGTAAAATAGACCGTTTTATTCTATTCCCCGTGGTTTATCGATTGTTTAAATCGTATTTCGTTATCGTAGATTCATGTTGTCGATTTCACGATTTGCATATTCATGTGTGTTAGTGTGTGTCTTCCATGTCATGAGGAATGTGTAATGTTGTAAGTCGTGCTTGATTGAGAAAGCGCTAGCACATGGAGGCTATCTCTCAACTTCCTTAGAAACTTGAGTACATCAGCCCCAAAAGCAATGGAAACAGCTTCCACGTCTGTGGCAACATCGTCAGCAAAACCAAAGAGAAAGAAGAAAAAGAACCTTGTTGAAGTTGCTCAGTTTCTACCAAATTGGGGACTCTGTTACCAAATGGCCAAGACTCATTGGGTTGGTGTCTCCTATATCAAGATTATATGTTGTTATTAGGTTCAATCAATTTAATTTCTATGAATCTATTGTTGAGTGCTTTGTTGTATAAGAACATCAGTGATCTTATAGATATAAGATATGTTGTTGTTTATGATGTTGTAGATGACTTATAGCAGGTCTTATACCTTTTGCTATAAGACCTCTTATTAGTGTTGTTGTTTATGTAGTTTTTGAAGGTATAAGACCAGGTGTTATTATTCTTACAATTTTGTGTATGACTAATAATAGGTCTTATACACATTACTATAAGATCTCTTATTAGTATTTTAACATTTTATTGTTGGTCCTATACCGATTGCATAGGACCAATTAAGAGGAAAACTTATATCTTTGTATATGATGTTATCGGAGTCTATACCGTTGCTATAGGACCAATTAAAGGCTTATAGTTTTGTATATGATGTTGTCGGGTCTATACCGATTCTTTATAGGACCAATTAAAGGCTTATAGCTTTGTATATGATGTTGACGAGTCACTATACCGATTCTTTATAGGACCGATTAAAGGGCTTATAGCTTTGTATATGATGTTGTCGGGTCTATACCGATTCTTTATGGGACCAATTAAAGGGCTTATAGCTTTGTATATGATGTTGACGGGTCTATACCGATTCTTTATAGGACCGATTAAAGAGCTTATAGCTTTGTATATGATGTTGTCGAGTCCTATGCACCGGTTCTTTATAGGACCCGATTAAAGAACTTATAACTTTGTATATGATATTGACGGGTCTATACCAATTGCTATAGGACCATTCAAAGGTCTTATTGCTTTGTATATGATGTTGCCGGGTCATATACCGGTTGCTATAGGACCAATTAAGGAGCTTATATCTTTGTATATGATGTTGCCGGGTCCTATGCCAATTTCTATAGGACCAATTAAGTGGCTTATAGCTTTGTATATGATATTGACATGTCTATACCAATTGATATGGGACCATTGAAAGGTCTTATTGCTTTGTAATGATGTTGTCGGGTCTATACCGGTTGCTATGAGACCAATTAAAGGGCTTATAGCTTTGTATATGATATTGACGGGTCTATACCAATTCTTTATAGAACCATTCAAAGGTCTTATAGCTTTGTATATGATATTGACGGATCCTATAACATTTGATATAGGACCATTCAAGGTCTTATAGCTTTGTATATGATATTGGCATGTCCTATACCCATTGCTATAGGAACAATTAAAGGGCTTATAGCTTTGTATATGATGTTGTCAGGTCCTATACCAATTGCTATAGGACCAATTAAAGGGCTTATAGCTTTGAATGGTCATATAGCAAGTGATATAGGACCTGCAACTTGATTTACAAAGACGGGTCGAGATGAGTAACAAAGAAAGTGATGAAAAGTAAATAAAATTGAGACGAAACGAACATCAATTATTCATCAAAAAAATCAAAAATTCTGAGTAAAAAAATATTCATTTAATAAGAGTTATAGGACTGGAGCAGGTCCTTTACCACGATTAACAAATAATAACAAAATTGACATCTATTTCAAACAAACAAATTCACAATCAAAATAAAGCAAGTGACCTCGAAAGTAAAAGAACACTATTTCGGCTCTATAGTAATGATTATAGGACATGTAATAAACTATTTCACTCCATGTGTTTAATAAACAAGATAATTTTCTATTAATTAATATTACTTTTCCAAGTGCTATCTTTGGAGAAATGGGAAGGGAATATGAGTATATATAAGGTTGAAAGCAGATATTTGAAGAATGATAAGTCCAGAGTTAATCAAGAGGATAAGTGAGAGAAATTGCACGGCCTCGAAGCTAGTTCAAACTAGTGGGAGGTTGCTGCGAGAAAAATTCGCGAGACCTATTCTTCTTCTTCTTTTTGTTTTCTCGTGATATAAAAGAAAAATCGATCGATAAGAAATGGCTCGAGGAAAGGTTCGGATGAAGCGGATAGAGAACCGGTGCACGAGGCAAGTTACTTTACGCAGCGTCGGGCGCCTTCTTAAGAAGGCTAAGGAGCTTTCTGTGTTGTGCGATCTTTGAAATTGGCCTTCTTGATTAACTTTGGTTACCATTTCGGTGGTCCGGATAATGACGTCAACGGCGCCGGATTTTCCTTCCAATCAATTGACTCTCCTCTCCTCAAAATCGTCACACTGTGCTATCCCAAATTGGTTAGATCTCGTCGCCTTGAGTCCCAACGCTCGCCGTCTCTTTGGTCACAGTGCAGCTCAGTGGCTGCCTTCTCCGTTGTTCTTGACGAACTGGACTTTAGGTTGCCGTTGAAGGTAGGTCTAAAGCGTTTATGAGATTTTGATTTTTTGATTATGGGAGATTAAGGCGAGTTTTAGGAAACTAACAGGACGCTCGCTCCCAGATTAGCAAATGGGTTTATTTGGGATTTTTATCTCAAATGGGTTTAAATGGGTTAATGATTTGGAAATTGGGTTTTTGGGTCCTTGGCTCTTTGTAATTCTCCGCAAACTTAAATGGAAAAATTACTCGAGGGCCCTCAGCCTCAGATTTTTTTCCATTTTAAGGGGTCATATCTTGTAAATCCCTCATAAAGGTTTCACACGAGATCGAAATTCCATAGATACCCCTAGACCCCCCTCCTCCCTCTTTCACGTCATTTCTCACTCTCTCCTCTCACTTCATTTTTTCATCTTTCATTCTCTCTCTAGAAGAAAAACACACACATACACACTCCTTTCTTCACCAAACCCTAACCCTAGCTCCGGCCACCGTCGTCTTCTCCGACGACCTTATTGTCTACCGGATGCTCTCTCCTTCACCAGTCTCTGGTGAGTCCCTTCATCTTCTTCACTATATATGTGGATCCAGATCTAAGACAACACAAATCCCTAGTAAAAGCAGTGGCATTTTTCAACTCCGTCGACGGCGAACAACTTTTCTCCGACGAATTTCTCTCTCAATCTCAACCTTCACTACTCTCTACCACCGGCGGCTTCATCCCACCAACGATGTTGCTCAGATCTGGTCGCGCACCGTCACTTCTCCAATTTCATATGGCGTTCTCTTCAAGCTGACTTTGAATGAATCTGATATCTACAGCAACTCCGACAGCGTTCGTTGTCTTAGATCTACCTATCCAACCATCAGATCTGATGTCTACTATAGCAACAACAAATTAATTCTTCAATAATCACAACTCGTTCTGAAATTGTAATCTTTATTGTGTTCTCTGTTATAAATGTGAATTGTGATTGGCTGATTTGGTAATCAGCACTTTCCTGACTTACGAGGATAAAATTTGCTCTCCAAAAGAGTTCATTAATGGATAAATAAAGAGTTTTTTTTCTTTGATCTGCTGTAAGTATTACAAAGGATATTCTTCTTCATTTTTTTAGGTGATTTTCTAGTTTTTCTTTTTTGCTTCACATTTACATAGTGCACATTGGTTGAAGCAAATGGATAATGTTGATGCTGCTATTAAAAAAGTCTTATAAGTAACTTATAAGACTTTAAAAAGTCTTATAAGTTACTTATAAGACTTTTTAAAAAGTCTTATAAATAATTTGCATAAAGATTTTTTTAAAAAGTCTTATATGTTACATATAAGATTTAATAATAAGTCTTATAAGTAACTTATAAGACTTTAAGAATAAGTCTTATAAGTTACTTATATAAATTTAAATTTTTTTTGTTATTTATAAGACTATTTAAAAAAAGTCTTATAAGTTACTTATAAGACTTATTAATAAGTCTTATAAGTTACTTATAAGACTTTTTAATAAGTCTTATAAGTAAAAAGACTTATTAAAAAAAGTCTTATAGGTTACTACTTATAAGACTTTTTTACAACATAGTTCTCAATGTTCAAATAGGTCTTATAAGTAACGTATAGGACTTTTTAAAAAGTCTTATAAGTTACTTATAATTTTTTTAAAAAAGTCTTATATGTTACATATAAGACTTATTAATAAGTCTTATAAGTAATTTATAAGACTTTTTTTAATAAGTCTTATAAGTAAAAAGACTTATTAAAAAAAGTCTTATAAGTTACTACTTATAAGACTTTTTTACAACATAGTTCTCAATGTTCAAATAGGTCTTATAAGTAACTTATAAGACTTTTTAAAAAGTCTTATAAGTTACTTATAAGACTTATTAAAAAGTCTTATATGTTACTTATATAAAGACTTTTTAAAAAAATCTTATATGTTACTTATAAGACTTTTTAAAGTCTTATAAGTTAATTGTCTTATAAGTCAATTATAAGAGTAATTCGTTGTTATTATGAGAGTAATTCGTTGTTATTATTGAAAATTTTGTTTTTTTTGGTTGAAAAAATTGTCTTATAAGTCAATTATAAAAGACAAAGTAGTCTTATAATTATAAGAGTTGTAAATGTATAAATTATGAGAGTAATTCGTTATTATTATTAAAATTTTTAATTTTTTTTGGTTGAAATTTTTTATTTATAAGTCAATTATAAGAGAACATATAAGTGTTGTAAATGTGTAAATTATGAGATTAATTCGTTGTTAATATTGATTTTTTTTATTTTTTTTGGTTGAAAAAATTAAACTGAAACTATTCTGAATCTAATGACTGATTTAAAATACTTGAATGTCTAGTGACCAATATTTAATTCCCAAAGTTTCAGTGACTAAAGTATAATTTTCTGTTTTGGAATTGGTTCAGCCATCTGGAATGAACGCACGACGTGTACAAAATAATAATAAGGATATATTTGTCTTTTAACAATGAGGGGCGTGTGAGGAATTACTAAAAAGTCATTTCTTAAAATGGGTTTAAATCTCACATGAGGGGCCCTAGAGGAAGTGGGCCAACTTAAATCGAATCAACTTTTTTACTTCCTCCGCCCCAATAAAAGCTTCACTAATTATCCAAAAGGGCGTCTCGTTAGAAGCTTCACCTTTCCTTTTTTGGCAAAGAATCTTTACTATTTTCTCCACTCATTCTCTCTCCTACATTATTTTAATACTCACAACACCATTATAATTTACTATTCCCTCCACTAATTCTCTTTCCTATTTTTAAATTACACTCACAACATTTTTTTTCCCTCCCATTTTCATAATTTGCGTGCCCACCCAAAAGGGTGAAGCACTTATTGGGACGGAGGGAGTACACAACTATTTTTGAAAAAAACAGGAGATAATGAAACTTCTGACACAACATAAAAATTAGGGAAAAAAACGAGTGGAATAGGTGTGTATGAAAAGTAAAATAAAAAATAGAATGAGTGGGAAAAATATTAAGTAAAATTGTTGTTTTTAATATAACAAATAAGTTCCATTGAATATAAAGGTATAAAACCTTTGCAATTTCGGATAATCCAATTTGAGATAGAACAGACGAAAATGTTAAAAATATCAATTTGAGGTGGGGCGGAGGGAGTATAGAGTTATTAGTCAAACTGACACGCGTACTAATTGAAAATATTCAATTTCAAATACGTACTTCAAAAACGTGAAATATCATCTGTATACTTAATATTTATTTTCAATTTGACCACCTTTTATAATATTTGTTATAAATTAACAGAACAATCCATTAGAGTTAACAATTCAGTTAGTTTGAAATTAATTTTCCTTATAAGGTATTTATTGAAAATTCCATAAGTAAAAGGTTGTGAATAAAAAAAAATATTAAAGTTAAAATAAATATTTCTTTTTTATGAAAATAAAAATTCATTTTTATGAAAGAACATTTCTTTTTTAATAATAAGAAATGATAATAATAAATTAAGTCATTAACTGTTACATTAATATATACTTTTATAATATATTCCCTTCGTCCCATTAAAAAGACACAAATTCTTTATTTTTGTGTCTCGTTACAAAAGACACAAGCCCAAAATGAATTTTTTTTAATACTTGTTTATTCATTGGTTTCATTTGCCATACTCACGTCATATATCCACTTAATATTCTCTACCACACTTTTCCTTTGTCACCTTAATTTTCATACTCATAACAACACATACTCTACTATATATTTTCCTAAATTTTTGTGCAAAACCCACTTTGTATAATTTATAATTGAACGGAGGGAGTATATTTTTTAATTTTAATTATTTAAATTTGTCTTTCAGTAAAATATAATTGATGCTGCCCAAAAATAATGGTTGGGCCTGGTCCAAGTCCATAAGCGAGAAGTTATCAAGTAGGCCCAAAGCGAGATAAGGCCCAAGGAGAAAATAAGAATAAAAATAGTCCGGGTGTGGTTCGCGGGAAAGTGGGTCGGGAGATAGCCCGCTAAGTTCAATAAAAGAGAAACTCAAGACAGTGAAAGCAAGATAATGTGAGGATAAGGGCGAGATATTAATTGATTAACGGCGAGATAATGGGGCAAGCCGACGAAACATTGGTATGAGATGAGAGGCGAGATATGAGGGTAAGGCGACACATGGTTAACCATATCTAGCGAGAGATAGATGCCAGTGGATGCGATTCATAAAAGGCGGCATATAAATATCTAGGAAGTGGGACCCATTAGACGGTTGAACATTGGGGAAAGTGATCACATGTTTTGGGTTTATTCTCATGATAGGCCAATGGAGTGATGACACGTGAAAATAGGCATGAAACGTGAGGTAGTCATATGCGAGCACGAGGAAGTGAAATTACCCGGATCCGGCCACGCGCGTGAGGCCCCCGTGCATCTCGCAAATTCGTCGCCGTGTTCGAAGTTCGCCCGGATCCGAGAGGCAAGACAATCGCGCCCGGCATCCGGCTTATTCCGTTTAGCGTTTGCGAGTTGGAGGTGTCTCGCCGTTTTGCTTTTGCTTTGTAGAGTCGCCACGCCGTTTTTATTAAGCCCCAAAACATTGAAAAAGGGCATCGGGTTAAAGATAAATTTTAAAGCTGTTTTTGTGTGATGAGATTTTGAGTTCGGAGGTCGAGATGACTCCTGAAGAGAATATTAGAATATTAGAGCTCACCCGAGTCGCCTCGTAAAACGAGTCTTTCTGATACCCCTAATATCCTTTAAAAAGTTGTGTGTGTGTGTGTGTGTGCTTTTTAAAAATGCATGTCAGATCGGATGTCTACATTGTATTGAAATGTATTGAAATAGAATAGGAAGGAAGCCTTACCAATGTTGGTTCGTGTCTTGTCTTCCGCAGGGAATAGTGTTTGAGGTCGGGTAGCGTTCGGATTGCCTTGGGGATGCCTATGTCCGGACGAGTTTCGCGTGAGTTGAGGTTGTAGGCTGCGCTCGGGCGAGAGAGTTCGGCGTGCGTGGGGATCGTCGGGATCACGGGCGAGAGGTTCTGGCGTGCGTTGGAATCGTTGGTTGGATTCGGGCGCAGGTTCGGCAAGGTTTGGGATCGCCGGTTTGACTCGGAAAGAGCGGGACACCGTGGGAAAGACCGTGACAAGGCCTCGGAGTACCACGAGGGGCCTCGGAGTACCTCGAGAGTGCCTCGGGGCAGCGGGAGCGTCTCGGGAGCGCTCGGAGAGGCTTCGGAGCACCTCGAGGGGCTCGGAAGGCCTCGGAAGGATCCGAAGGGGCCGGGAATGCCTCGAAAGGTCTTAGAAGGGGAGCCGAAGGCTTAGGGAGGAAGAGAGAAGTGGGAGGTGTGAAAAAAAATGAGGAGGGGAAGCCCTCTATTTATAGTAGTGGAAAATCGCAAGAGGTCCGTACGGACCTCTTAGGTAATGATGGATTTCCGGGATTTGAGGGAATCTCGTGGACTTTAAGGGGATTTTCGTAATGATTATGTCTGGTGCAAAGAGGTCCGTACGGACCTTTTGGCATGCAAAGAGGTCCGTACGGACTTTCCATGCTCTTGTGAATGTGATGGCAAGCTAGCTCTCGTCGAGAGCTTTCCAACCATATATGGCACGTCTCAATCGGAGTTCGTATGAAGGAGTTATGACCTCCGGAAGTTTGCCTCTGGTTTTGTCGTATGCTGGGATGGAGAGCGATCCAGATTGGGGTACTTACAGAAGCCCCTCGACGACGTCACTTATGAAAGAAGTGGGGTCGTCGATAAGATAAGGGTCCTGATCTGGATCGCGTGCTGGGAGAGGAAGTGACCGTGTAGGTCAGTGCGTGAGGACATGGCGGTGTCCTGTTATGTGACCGTTTAGGTCAGTTGGCTGGACCCTGTGATAGGATTCCTACGTATCCCTAGCGGGAATCAAGCCTGATCGTAGTTCGGGTGTGGGGTGAATGTTCTGTGAATACGGGCGTGGTGGTGCCCTGAAGTGTCGTGTGACCGCCGAGGTTAGTGGTGAGGACGTGGTGGCGTCCTGGGTGACCGCATAGTCAGTGGTGATAAGGGCGTGGTGGCGTCCTGGGTAGCCGCGTAGGTCGGTGATAAGGGCGTGGTGGCGTGGGTGACCGCATGAGGTGGGTGGTGACGTGGCGTCCTGGTGACCGCGTGCCGCGATGGTAGAGCGTGGTGGCGTCCGGTGACCGCATCGTCGATTGGCGCAGACGTGGCGTCACAGGTGATAGGTCGTGATAAGGACGTGGCGGCGTCTGGGTGGCCGCATAAAGGTCGGTGATAAGAGGACGTGGTGGCGTCCTGGCACCGCATAGTCGGTGATAAGGCGTGGTGGCGTCGGTAGCCCGCATGTGTCGTGGTAAGAGCGTGGTGGCGTCTGGTGCACCGCATAGGTCGGTGGTAGGGACGTGGTGGCGTCCCGGGTGACCGCATAGGTCAAATGTGAGGACGTGGTGGCGTCCGGATGGAAATTTTACGATTTTCCTAATCGGGTGGTTTAAGGCCTTCCGGCCGCGATAGTGATTTGGGAGATTTATACGGTCTTACCAGTGGCTTGTAGAGCCTTCCGGCCGGGATAGTAGTTTTGGTGATTTACTACTGATCTGGGATCGAGTGGTTTAAAGCCTTCCCGGCCGGGATAAGTAGTTTGGCTGATTTATACGCCTCCTGACCGAGTGGTTTAAAGCCTTCCGGCCGGGGATAGTGATGGGGAGGTTTATACGGTCTTGGGACCGAGTGGTTTAAAGCCTTCCGCCCTGGTGAAGTAGTGAGGTTTGTGGTGAGTGGACGTGGTGATGTCCTGAGTTGAAGCTTAGTTCGGGAGTATGAACCTAAGTTGTGACCTAGTTCAGAGTATGACCTAAGTTGGGACCCTAGTTCAGGAGTATGACCCTAAGTTGGGACCTAGTTCAGAATATGACCCTAAGTTGGGACCTAGTTCAGAATATGACCTAAGTTGGGACCTAGTTCAGAGTATGACCTAAGTTGGGACCTAGTTCGAGTATGACCTAAGTTGGGACCTAGTTCAGGAATATGACCTAAGTTGGGACCTTGTTCGGGAGTATGACCTAAGGGAGACTTAGTTCAAGAGTACGACCCTAAGTTGGGACCTAGTTCAGAATATGACCCTAAGTTGGGACCTAGTTCAGGAAGTATGACCCTAAGTTGGGACCTAGTTCAGAATATGACCCTAAGTTGGGACCTAGTTCAGAATATGACCTAAGTTGGGACCTGAGTTCAGGAGTATGACCTAAGCTTGGGACCTAGTTCGGGAGTATGACCTAAGTTGGGACCTAGTTCAGAATATGACCTAAGTTGGGACCTTGTTCAGAGTATGACCTAAGGGAGACTTAGTTCAAGAGTATGACCCTAAGTTGGGACCTAGTTCAGAATATGACCCTAAGTTGGGACCTAGTTCAGAATATGACCTAAGTTGAGACTATTCTAAGGCGTCCGGACCTAAGTTGAGTTTGATGGCGCATTTTGTGGATCCTGTATGGAACTTTGTTTGTGGGAATTTTTGGAAAGGCATCATGCCGTGCTGGGATTCTTCTTTTATGTAGAAATTATTACAGCTATGTCTTGCATTTGAAGTTTATTGACATACCTTTGCTGTGTTTACCTGCAGAAGGAAGCACCTTTGTGAGGAGGAAGTTGAATTGTTGAGGACGTGGGGCGCCTCTGACCGAGATGAAGAGGACATGGTGGCGTCTTGGCTGAATTGTCAAGTGTTAGAGGGCATGGGGCGCCCTGATCGAGTTGTTGAAATGTTGAGGACGTGTGGCGCCCGCGACCGAAGTTCTTGAAATGCCGCGGATGCGCTGGCGTTGACCGAAGCCGCCGAAAGGACGAGGACGCGACGAGCCTTTGTTCGAACTTGCGAGGGCGAGGTGGAACCTCTGTCGAACTTGGTGAGGGCGAGGTAGCGCCCGTCTCGAACTTGCGGTGAGGGCGAGATGGAGCCTCTGTCCCTGAACTTGGTGAGGGCGAGGTAGCGCTCTGTCTCGAACTTGCGATGAGGGCGAGGTGGAACCTCTGTCCCGAACTTGGCGAGGGCGAGGTAGCGCCTCTGTCGAACTTGCGGGGAGGGCGAGATGGAGCCTCTATCTCGAACTTGGTGAGGGCGAGGTGGCGCCCGTCTCGAACTTGCGGGAGGGCGAGATGGAGCCTCTGTCTCGAACTTGGTGAGGGCGAGGTAGCGCCCTGTCCCGAACTTGCGGTGAGGGCGAGATGGAGCCTCTGTCTGAACTTGGCGAGGGCGAGGTAGCACCTCTGTCTGATCTTGGCGAGGACGTGGGACGCCTCAAGTGCTGGACAAGGAGAGGAGGGATGGCTCATCTTCTTTTTCCTTCTTCGTTCTTATTCCCGTGGACTTCTTGGATTATCCGGTTGAGGAAGGTGTCCGGGTTCACCGAGGACGATGATGTGGTCAAGTGAGGCGCCGAGATGCGAATTTCTCGTTTGTGGAGGAGGATGATGATGAATCGGATTAGGGCTCTTTTGCTTTTCCTCTTTCCATTGTTTTTTTTGTAGAGCAACAGACATTTTGTACCTGTAATAAAACACTTGTATTTGCACAAAGAAAGTATTTTATTTAAGATGTAATGACGTATTTGTGATTCCTGATTGACCTAGGAATTGTTGCTAGCTTATTATTATTTTTGTGCATGTCGCATGAGCCGGGAATGCATTTGTGGTTAATGGAAATTTGGCTGACTTTGGCAAGTTTTCTGGCGAGCTTGAGGAAGTGGCAGCTTTGGCGTTTCATGAGCGGTGGCGGGAGTGATGTCTCCCGGGACGCGTTCGCTTTGTGCTTGATAGCCACTCTTTTCGGGGTTGGCTACCTCGGGATATGTGACGGTGCTCGCTTGATATGGCAGCCATTGTCGGGCGGGCGAGGATATCGTTCCTTTGGTTCCAGGGAAACCTTCCACGGTGTAGATCATCCGGTGATGAGGGACCGATTCATGCGGGGAAGCCCCCGCTTTGCTTGCATTATGGTTGCGAGAGAGGCTTCAAACCATGCCCGAGTCTCCGGCGTCTCTTAGTCCGTGGACGTTTGCTCGGTGACCTTTTGTCTTGGACATGGATCGATCTGCTTGGGAGAGATGGATGGCACATCTTGGTACGCATCGATTCGTTGGTGGGTTTCCCTTTGGGGATTGAAACTAGGAGGGCCTGTCGGGAAGGTTCCTATGTTTGTCGAGTTCCGTGTTTGCCTTGGTCCTCTTTTTCGTATTCCGTTGCTTGTTTCCCGTCAGCTCGGGATGAGGCAGAGCCTTTTTTTGGCCGGGATGACATTGCCAACGTGGAGGTAGCTTCTTTCTGCATGACAGATCCACGATGCTTTTATGTATTTTACGAGGGTATGGAAGTATTCCGCTTTCCCTCCCGTGGTGCTCCTTAGATGCGGGAGAATGTTGTCTTGACCATCGAGTACCTGGATTGGTATGAAGTAGCATATCGGGCACTCCAAGTGGTTTTGGGGAGCAAGGCGTGAAGCAATTCAGGGGCAAGATTGTCGTCTCGCTATAGCCTTAGGAGTGCGAAGCTTGAGTCTAACCCTCGGGATGTCATGGGAGACGCTTTGTTTGACTACGGGACTCGAGTTGACGGACCGGCGGGGAGAGGTCCCCTTGCGCACTCGTAGGGAGGAGATCCGAGCCGAGGCACGGTGAACGATGCTCGAGAGCGACCGGTTCGTTTGACACGACAAGGAGGACTCCCGATCTCGGAATGAGGGAGACGGGAACTCGCTCATGGGGAATGAAAAAGACTCGTTGGGGACGAGGGAGGAAAGGAAAGAGTGATGAAGGGCCAAACGCGAGTAGCATGGAATGACCTTCGAAACACCGAGTATCCATTCATCGGCATCGCGAACACATTGATTGTTAAATGTTTTAAGTCGTCTTTTAGCATGTTGTGAGTTTGAGAGTAGACCGTGCTTGAACTCATCAAGAAGTGTTTTAAGCCGTGATGATTTGTGATTTACTTTTAAAGCTTTGTCGAGACGCAAAATCTCTTGCTTGCTTCTTTCCCGAGCCTCGTGGCATCAATTTTTGGAATTTTGTGTATTCCTTAGACCGAACCAATGAAGGCCGCCACGTTCCCCTCGACCGAGAGGCTCAGTCCGCGTAGTTCGACCCTCTTTTGTGGAAGAAATGACTCGTAATGTACACTTACAAGGGCGTATTTATTTTTGAAAAGGTGGGAACGGGTCCCCTTTTGTGTGAATGCCTTATTTGATGTAGGCACAAAAGAAATGCTTTTGGGTTTGACTCTTTTGAGAGAGTATGAGTACTGAAAAGCTTGTAAAAGTGTATGGAAGCCCTCGCCGACGTAAAATCGTTGTTTAGCTCTATTTTCCTATTTTTGTAGAAAAAGAAGACTTGTCGAGACATTTGAAAACTTGATTTGTTCACAATGATCACTTGTTTGCTTAAAACCCTTTGTTGATGTTCAGGTTATTCAACAATTATACCTGATATGCTTTGATTAATCACGAGGAGAAAGTCAATCGGTATCAAGGATCGAGTTGGTCTGGTATGAAAGAAGGTTTGTGTATAGGAGAGGTCATTAATGAGACCGGGTTTGTGGATTTGTATGTGTTTATGGCCAGGACCATTTCTCGGTTGCCTACGTTCCCCTTAAGACAAGGAGCTCGAGTCGACGTAGTTCGGGTCGAACCGTGTTTGGCTTTGGGGCCGGGGCATGAATATTTGTGCGGCCTTTGACTCTTAGAAAGGCTCGGAAGGCCGAATGATGAGGCACGGGCCTTGAGGTGATTTCTTGACAAGTCGTATTTGACAGCTTTTCGGTGACTCCCTTGCTTCTTGATCGTTGGCTCGGGTCTTTGACCTCATTTATTTTTGTAAAGCTTCTGGCTTGAGCTCTTTTTTTGTAGCTTCGCTTGAGCTTTTTTTTTTGTAGCTTCGCTTGAGCTTCTTTTTTGTGCGGCTTCGCTTGAGCTCTTTTTTTTTGAAGCATTTGAGGGCGAAGGCAAGCCCCCGCTTGAACTTTCTTGATGCGCACGAGGGCGAAGGCAAGCCCCTAGATTGTTGTCGACATGGGGTCAATCTTTTGATGCTTTGAGTGACCTTTTGTTGTCCTTTGATGTTCCTGCCGTCGTTGACTTGGTCAAAGTGATGGTGGGGACATATTTTGGAAAGTGTATGGCTTGATGGAGGCCTTTGTGTGGGGTATGGTAAGGTGTATGGGGAGCTATCGATTGACTTTCTCACACCAATTAATCAAAGCATTAATCATTTGTGGAATTACTTGTTGAGCAATGCAAGTGATCACATAGAACAAAACCATTTCATTAAATGTAATGTGGGGTGCAAAATAATGTCTCAAGTCTAGCAAGAAAAGAAAGAAGACTTATGTATGGAAAATTGAAGACTTAATTACAATGTCCGAGGAGGACTTGATTGAATGAAAACAAGGTACTAGAACCTACGAGGTTTGACCGTGTGATTCTTTGATTTGCGTCTCTTTGGGCTCTTCAAGCAGATTTCCCAAATTCATTTTGGTTAGAACCTTCTCGGCGGACTTGGGCCTGATTTTCCTCTCGTTTGACAACATGCTTAAAGATTTGTTTTAATGCATTGTTCATTAATGTGTCTGCGTCTTTACCAAGTGAATCATTATTAAGCTGTTTTTGATTAGTTAATTTATCATTTGTTAAAGTGGCAATGAGGATACTCGTAAAGGTCGATCATTTATTCAAAGCATAAGGAAGCGCGGTTTATGTTACAAACGCATAATCTTTAGGCGTAAGGCCATCGAGACGACTCGAGAGACTCGAACATAAATACGACAGACTCGGGGTCTTTTATTTTTGAAGATAGACTCTAGGAGACGGGGGGTTAGTCCAAGCTTCTCGTCCTGTCTCTTCTTGCTGGCTGTGGGTCCGCGTTTGTGAAAGTCACGCCGTTTTGATGCGCCGCTTGCTCGACTTTGTCTCGAAGCGCCTTATCTCTGGGAAGGCTCGATCCATCCCTTGGTGTGCCCCGATTCTGGAAAGGATTGTTGAGGGAATAACCGTTCTTGGATTCTTTCTCTCGAATTCTTCATTGCGGAAGCCCCGGAGTTCCGTCTTCACGTCCCCATTCATCACGGGAATTTGCGAGGACTTCTCCACCTTGATTACCCCGTCATTTCTAGGGAAAGGGTTTCCAAGCGTGATGGGACCGCAGGGGCGTTCCAACTTTCCCTCTTCGATTAGCCCTTGGACCACTTGTTTTAGCACGAAGCAATTGTCGGTGGTGTGGCCAGGGTAGTTGTGGAAGGCGCGAGTGCTTGCTCATATCCATGTTGGGCTTGCGAGTCTTTGGGTGGAAATTCTCAAGGGGTTTGAGAATGTTCCTCTTTACTAGTGTCTCGAGGACTTGGCTCAAGGGCATCCCGAGGTTATCAAAATCTTTAGGCTGTGGTATGCGAGGGGGATTGTCGTTCCTCGGGGTGCTTGATCGCGGTTTACTTGAGCTCCGTTACGGATGTAGTGGTACTCTAGTAACCTCTTTCTTCTTGTTTGGAGGTGTTTGGTAACCTTTTTCCTTTTGCTTAAGGAAACTCTTCCGTTGTATCTCCTTTGCATGTTACATGACGAAGCCGTATGGGGGTCGGTGGCGGAAGCCGCCGTTTTACGGGATGGAGGCCGAAGATGGAGGTGGATTGGCGAGATGGGATCGCCATTCGGGAGTCTTGGGGAGAGCGATTGAGTGTATACATACCCATATCCTGGATTGTTGAAATTGGGGCGTAATTGCACGGACCACTAAGGGTTGTGTTTAGGAATTGAAATGCTTCATTAGCCCCAGTGGCGATCCAGCGGGTGGAAGGTTTGAAATGTCGGGATATCACTTTGGGATGTCCGTCCCACAGTAAACATTGGGATTTCAAGTTGTGGGCTGCGGGACTCATACGAAGGCACGGATTGAATTCCAGGGGATATTGAGAGGTGTTAGGATTTGAGGGAGCGGGCCCATGGGGTGTGCTTTGAGGTTGGAAAATCGAAACATTTGGCGAGGCTCGAATGGAGCTTTGAGCGGGAGTTGCCTTGCATTGCTAGGTTTAGATGGATTTGTGAAGGAGGACACAACGATAGCTTTGAGAGGCAGAGGAGCCGATATTTCTCCGTCTTCTATGAGAACGACGGTCCCATCGAGTTGGGAACCACGACGGTTACTGCGACGGCGTATGGCATATTCAATCCAAGCCTGCTTGCACTTCTTGGCGTTTCTCGAGAGCCTTAAAGCTTGCCAAACTTCTTCCATTGTTTGGAAATTTCCCGGGGCGGGGTTCCGTTTCCCTCACCGTTATCTGTTGATCCCGTCGTGGGGAGTAGCGGACGGTGTGGATCGTTGAAGCTGGAAGAGGCTGTCGGACCTTGTGACCTCAATGCGAAAAGGCGGCTCCAGGTATTCTCAACCACTCTCGATTTGGAGGGTGACAGGGCAAGGTTTAGACACGGGAATGGCCTCTCGGGATAAAAGGGGAAAATCTCACGAGGCGTGCGGTTTTCGCTTCTTTTATTTTTATTATTTTTTTTTTTGTTGTTTTAATTTACTTAAAACGTGTTTTCTCAGAGTCCTAGGTAGGTTGGAAAAGATTGCTCTTCTTTTTCGCAACTATGCTAGATCCTGGGTCGATGGAGACCATACGTGCGGCTATAAGCCCCTCGTTTTGCACACCGTATTTTGACATCCCGGGGGTGGACGGCCCCGGGCGAGGGTCCTATAGTGCAAGCGGTTTCCACCGGCCTAAAAGAAAATCGAACCTAAGGGCCAAGGCTTTGTCATGTTCGTTTTGATGCGTTAGCCATGTGAATAGTGAACCGAGCCGGCTGAGTCAAGATCGAGTCAAGAGTTCGGCATGACCTCTCTTTACCTTGCTTGCGCAAGGGATCTGTGACGTTAGGCGTTAGGCTGGTCATATTGTCATGGGCGACGTATCAAAGGCGTGATGACATGGTGTCATGCGAGCATGGATGTATATCCAGGACGGAACATCGTGCAGGTGTAGCTTCGGAAATCAAGATCGAGGTCAAGATTTTAGCATGACCTTTCATCGCTTTGCTTGCGCAAGGGATCTTGAGTTGAGCCTTGACTTCGAAAAATGGCCGGCGTGGTATATGTATCCGAGGCGTATGACACGGCCGGGTAAAAACCAACCGAGTGGGACAGAGTGTGACTCAAAGACTCCAAACGTGCGGGGTTGACGCTTGGCTGCAGGATGGGATGTTTGGAATGATCCGTGCGCGCCCAAGAGGCCTAGGAAGACCAAACGGATCGCAAGCGAGACCACTCCGGGTTAAGGGTTGTAGTGTGCGGTGTATCAGGCGGCGGTGCGCATAGTGTGCGGTGTAGCAGAGGCGGCGGTGTGAAGTAGAGTGCGGTGTAACCGAGGCGGCGGTGCGCGTAGTGTGCGGTCTCTAAAATTCTTTTTCGAGTAAAATAGAGATTTTTGAAGAATTTTAAATGTATGCGCGAGATGTATATTGATGCATTTTTTTTGTATTTTTATTTTTTTTGTAAAATAAAAACGAAGCACGTGCACACACACACAACAGTTAAAGGAAGGGGTAAAATGAAAGTTTGACCCTCATCATCGTTTTAAAAATCTTTTGTTTTGTTTAAAAGTTTTTAAAACAAAAAGTCCTCAATGGAGTCGCCAGAAATTACCGGATCCGGCTCGCGCGTGTGAGTCCCAGGCATCTCGCATTCGTCATTCGGGAAGTTCGCCCGGATCCGAGGCGGCCTGTCGCGCCCGGCATCAGCTTATTCCGTTTTAGCGTTTGCGAGGTTGGAGGTGTCTCGCTGTGTTTTGCTTTGTAGAGTCGCCACGCCGTTTTTATTAAGCCCAAAACATTGAAAAAGGGCATCAGTTTAAAGATAAATTTTAAACTGTTTTTGTGTGATGAGATTTTGAGTTCGGAGGTCAGATGACTCCTCGGGAAGAGAATATTAGAATATTAGAGCTCACCCGAGTCGCCTCGTAAAAACGAGTCTTTCGGATACCCCTAATATCCTTTAAAAAGTTGTGTGTGTGTGTGTGTGTGCTTTTTAAAAATGCATGCTGTATCGGATGTCTACATTGTATTGAAATGTATTGAAATAGAATAGGAAGGAAGCCTTACCAATGTTGGTTCGTGTCTGTCTTCCACAGGGGAATAGTGTTTGAGGTCGGAGTAGCGTTCCGGATTGCTTCGGGGATGCCGGTTGTCTGCGGACAGAGTTTCGGCGTGAGTTGAGGTTGTAGGCTGCGCTCGGGCAGAGGTTCGGCGTGCGTGGGGATCGTCGGGATCAGTCGGGCAGAGGTTCGGCGTGCGTTGGAATCGTTGGTTGGATTCGGGCAGAGGTTCGGCAAGGTTTGGGATCGCCGGTTTGACTCGGAAAGAGCCGGGACACCGTGGGAAAGACCGACGCAAGGCCTCGGAGTACCACGAGGGGCCTCGAGTACCTCGAGAGTGCCTCGGGGCAGCGCGGGAGCGTCTCGGGAGCGCTCGGAGAGGCTTCGGAGCACCTCGAGGGGGCTCGGAAGGCCTCGGAAGGATCCGAAGGGGCCGGGAATGCCTCGAAAGGTCTTAGAAGGGGAGCCAGAAGGCTTAGGGAGGAAGAGAGAAGTGGGAGGTGTGAAAAAATGAGGAGGGGAAGCCCTCTATTTATAGTAGTGGAAAACTGCAAAGAGGTCCGTACGGACCTCTTAGGTAATGATGGATTTCCGGGATTTGAGGGAATCTCGTGGACTTTAAGGGGATTTTCGTAATGATTATGTCTGGTGCAAAGAGGTCCGTACGGACCTTTTGGCATGCAAAGAGGTCCGTACGGACTTTCCATGCTCTTGTGAATGTGATGGCAAGCTAGCTCTCGTCGAGAGCTTTCCAACCATATATGGCACGTCTCAATCGGAGTTCGTATGAAGGAGTTATGACCTCCGGAAGTTTGCCTCTGGTTTTGTCGTATGCTGGGATGGAGAGCGATCCAGATTGGGGTACTTACAGGAAGTGATATATATATATGAGGGGTTGTCTTCAATATCAAGGTACGTACACATACACACCCACAAACACCTTTCCATTATTCAGATTTCCCTTCACAGACAAACACTTATCCTCACGCCGGAGGGGCTTACGCCGGAGCCGCCCCCGACTTAGTTGACGTTTGCTTGTGTGCAGGCGTGAAGAAGGAGCCGGAGCTGTCCAGATTTAGACTACAACGGTCGAGTTGCTGTTGAGGAAATTCCTGGCAACATCAATTGGTTCCGTTGCCGGGATCGAATCTCTTCATCAGTTGGAGTTTTCCGGCGGTGAATTGGTAAGTTTAAAAGGGCGGTTTGCAGATCTGGAGGGTTAATAGGTGGTGGAATTGATTTTTTGGTGTTGGAGGCAACTTGAAAATTATTTTTCAAATTGATTGGGTTGTTGTTTGTTTTTTATTGTTTTGACTATTGGATCATAATTTGCTTGAGTGAAGTTCTTCGTGGTTATTGATATTGTTTGTGTATTTAGTTACAAATTCTCGATTCAGAAGTGTTGGTTTGGGTAGAATTGGATTTTTTGGGGTTCGTGAAGGTTGGTATAAGAGGTTTGTTCGAATTTGATAACTGGAAATTTTTGGTGTTTAAGGTTTAATTTTGTGGGAGTTCATTTGATTACGGTGTTTGGGTGTTTGTGAATTAGTGTTTGGGTGAAATTTGTGAAGTTGGTTTGATTGTGCTTGAAAAAGTGCAAAAGGGGGAAGGATATCTTCAAGTTTTTCTGGGTTAGATCTTCAAATCTTCATCAAATTTGCAGATCTTCAAAGCTTGAGTTCATAAATTTGATTACGTGGATGATAAGGAATGTCAACACCTGAGAAGAGCATAGTGGGCCAGAAGACGATGGCGGGAAGGATTCTTATCTCGCCTATGTCAGGTTTGGGGAGTATGGGAGGCTGGCGGGCGAGAGACACTTCCTCCTCACAACAAGTGATTCCGAGAGGAGAGAGAGCGGGATACGAGGTGATGGAAGAGAGAGAAATGTGATGCCGCCACCACCAGCAGGAGGAAATGGAGAATGAGGAGGAAAGTTTGAGGATTCACAACAATTTGATCCCCGCAATTATTGGAGAACAACAAACGACTTATGACGTTGAAGAAGAAGCCTACCCCTATCCCGCAAGGCTTTTTAAAGGCGACGAGGAAGTGAATAAGGGAGCGGGCAAGGAGGTCATTGTGGTGGATGATGGAGAGCGACAGAAGGAAGCAGAGCCTGAAAAAATGAAAGAAATAGAGGCGAGACTAGAGGGGCCGCAGAAGCGAAAGGCGGGAGAATCCATGGAGAATGGGAGAAAAATCCAAGGTGTATCATTGGCCACATACCTCCCAAGTGTCATCTCTTTATTGCGAGGAGGATGAGGATGACACTGGCGTCAAACGAAGCGAGGATATGGAGAGCAAGAGTTGAAGGTTTCTAAAGAAGGCGAGAGATCCAAACAGAGATAGATAAAGGAAAGGGTGTAGGAGTAAGTCGCTTTGGGGAAGAAGACGGATTAAAGAAGCGGATGGTAGAGATGGCAAAAGGTTGGCGGAGTTAGAAAAGGGCGGTATAGTTGACGGTGAGAAGGATTCTTTTGTCGCACCATTTGCCAAATACATTCAAGAGGCCGAGCCCGCTCCGAGTTTCGTTTGCAACATTGTCTAAATATGCGGGAGTTACCACGGCCAGGACTCATGTCGCGGGTTTTGAAGTTACGATGGCAATATTGATTAAGGATGATGCATTGCTATGTAAAACTTTTGCTAGCACTTTGGAGCTTCAAGCGTTGGAATGGTTCACGCAGCAGCCCGCTAACTCAATTGTGGGGTATCAAGATTTCAAGCGGAAGTTTCTGGTGAGATTTGGAGTTGTGGGGACTCAGCCGGTGGTATTACAGGAATTAATGGGAATTAAACAAAAAGTGGGAGAAGGTCTGATAACCTACACCAACAGGTTTTTGTTGATTGCCAACCTAATTTTCGAGATAGAGCCCAAGTACGCAATAATGATGTATATGTCGGGCACAGTGTCGAAGCTTTTAAAAGGGAGTTGAGGATGAGGTTGCCCGCGACTTTAAGTGAGTTGCATGAGCGAGTTAAGGCATACTGTGGTGGTGAAGACATTGAAGAGGGAACATCTGGCACGGCAAAGAAGAATGTTAAAGACAGGATTGAGTATGTCAAGGATGATAATGCAGCTCGCGGTGGAGGGCGAGGAAATCAGGCTGGCGAAAGAGGTGGAGGCCGCGCTGGTGGTCGCGGCAACGGAAGAATTATTAGATTCACAAGATTAAACGCCAGGCCGAGCGAGATTTTGAGGGCGGTGGAGTTACGCGGCATTCGAGATGACGGACGGAGAGGAAGAAGAAACTTGAACCAAAAGATTGTAATTATCATAAAGACAGAGGGCATGAGACTGATGAATGTTACAACTTGAAAAAGGTGATACAAGGTAAAATTGACAGGGGGGAGTTGCAGGAATATGTATGGCAGGAACAAAATGTGGCGGCTCAAGGAGGAAATGGTGAGAGGAATGAAATATTGGTGATTCATGAGCCAGCTAGTATTACCTGTCTAAGTAATCAGATCATGTCACTGTCGCATACCTGCCATATTCCAGCTTACCTGCCAAGTGAAGAGAGGATTATTAGCTTTTCAAGGCGAGAATTGGCTTTAACACCCAGCAATGGATGTCAGCCCGTAGTGATTACAATTGCTCCAGGAAATAATATATTACACAGAGTGTTGGTGGACTCAGGAGCAAGTCGTAACATCCTATACTATGAAGCTTTTAAGAAAATGAGATATACAGAGGCCAATCTGGTGCCGTACAAAGGATTTTTGGAAGGGTTTACGAACCATACAGTGCGGGTCAAGGGAACGATTTCATTGGCGGTAGAGATAGGAGAGGACGAAAAGGCGAGAACTCGTACGGTGGAGTTCATGGTGATCGACCTGGTGTCGCCATATAACGCCATTGTAGGTATTCCGTTTATGCAGACTTTCGAGATGGTTGTGTCTATCCCGCATCAACGTGTCAAATTCCCTACCCCGAAAGGAATAGCTTGTTTGAAAAGTGAAGTTAAAGAAGTAATTCAGAAGAAGATCGAGATCCAAACTGCGGCAAGAGCAAGTTCTAGTTCGCTTTCAACAGCTTTATCAATCCGGGATGCGAAAGTCAATATGGTCACAGACTTGGAGGAGGAAGTGCTGCGAGAAAAGAGTAATATGAGGGACATTGATGAAGAGGTGGTTGAGAAGAAATCTAAAGTAAGTTTGAGGACCCAGGGGGCAATACAGGCCAAGATGGAAGGGGCAAGATTGATTGAGTTTATCAAAATGAAAGAGCCAAGAATTGAGGAAATAGTTGAATTGAACGAGAAGTATGAAGAGATGGAGGTGGAAGCAATTGAAGTTGTACCGCAAGATTGCGACAATTGGGGTGAAAGCAACATTAAGAAGGACAAGGAATGTCATAAAGGAAAGAAGGAAAGTGGAATGGTGGTGAGCACATGGTAGACGCGAGATAACATGTGGAAAATGCTATAAGCGATATCATCAACAAAGAAGTAAGAAGTAATTTATTTATTTAATAGTATGCTTATTAAAATCATATGAAGATTGAATATTATGAATATATGGAGTTTTCCACTTATAAAAGAAAATTATGCATGTTTTGAAGAGGTTATATGAAATGATAGTGTTAGGAATGGAAGTTATATATGCATCTTGAAAATGTTAAACGAAATAAAAATAATGGAATGAAAGTTTACGATTTAAGTTTGTGTTGCTTTTATCGAATGTTGTCTAGTAATAATGTTTATGTGATATGTCGTCAAAAACAGAAAAGTAAGTCGCTAAGAGTAAAGTTGCCTAAAGACAACTTCACTTTTTTGATGGGAGTATAAGTATATGGTGGTATCTCGCCAAAGATAAGAAGGTAAAAGGTTTTTGATGAATTATCAAAACAAATTGCAAGTCGCATGAAATTGCAAAGGAAAGAAAGTCCCATCTCGCCTGTATGGCATGTATATGGATGAGACTATAAACAGGAAAGAAAGTCCCATCTCGCCTGTATGGCATGTATATGGATGCGACTATAAAAACGAGAGTCTAAGGACTATAAAAATGAGAGTCTACGAACTATAAAAATGAGAGTCTACGGACTATAAAAAAGAGAGTCTACGGACTATAAAAATGAGAGTCTAAGGACTATAAAAATGAGAGTCTACGGACTATAAAAATGAGAGTCTACGGACTATAAAAATGAGAGTCTACGGACTATAAAAAAGAAAGTCTACGGACTATAAAAATGAGAGTCTAAGGACTATAAAAATGAAAGTCTACGGACTATAAAAAAGAGAGTCTAAGGACTATAAAAAAGAGAGTCTAAGGACTATAAAAAGAGAGTCTAAGGACTATAAAAATGAAAGTCTCCGGACTATAAATGAGAAAGTCCCATCTCGCCTGAATGACTTGTATATGGATGCGACTATAAACATGAAAGTCTCCGGACTATAAACGAGAAAGTCTATGTCGAATATAAACGAGAAAGTACATCTCGCCTGAATGGCATGCAGAGATGTTGCTAAAGGGAAGAGAGTGTATCGCCGGAAGGGAGTGAAAAGATATAAGTCAAGGAAGAAAAGCATATTTTGCCTTTAAGGCAAATAAAGATGTTGAGGCACAAAGTAAGGAAATTATTCTAAGTAAGAATTATGAAAAAGCAAGGAAGGAGTAAAAGAAAAACAAATATCAGCGACAGCATAAGCCGCATAGTATGCACTGTAAGTAAAGTCGCCTAAAGACGACTTCACTTTTTCGATGGGAGTATAAGTATGGGGTACCTGTTATGCAGAATGGTGATTTTTGATGAATTATCAAAACAAAGTAGTAAAGGCGAGATAAGAATGATGAAACTAGCAAGTAGAGCACAAAGATAAAAAGGCAAGCTCGAAGGCCGCGAATATTACATTGTTTTAAGGCTCACAGGACCAAATAAAGAAAGCAAATTGTTGTTAGCCACCAAGGCAAGTTACAAAAAATTGATCAAAAGAAGCTAAGTACTAAAGAGGAATCAAGTTGAAGCATTTGGTTCACCAGTGGGCGCGGTTTGAGTGGAGATTGAAGCCGCAAGAGCGAGAGCTTTTGCCTCATCCAAGAGTCGATGTTTATGTTCCAATTGATTATTCCATAAAGTAAGAACAGTTGGAACTTGATGAGGAGTGGGAGTCCAATGCGACTTGCCTAATAATGCATCTTCTTCCGCCAGATCTTGGAGTTCCTCAGAAGAGTAGGGAACCATAGGATGACCAAGGCGGCATACGTCACTGAAGATTGGCTCTGAACCCCACTTTGCAAGTCACTCGATAGTGATGGCGGGTATTTCAGTAGCATCAGCAGCTGCAGCTCGCATGACTTGGAGAGAAGTTTGGTCGCCAATGTCCATAAGATCGTCTTTGAGCTTGGCCACGTCAGCATTAAGAGAGGTGATTTCAGCGATTTTACCCATCATTTCCTCTCGCAATTTGGCTATCTCGCCCTGAAAGAATTGAGTGTCTGCGGCATGAGTCTTTTTTAAAGTCTCATGCTCGCTCAGAAGTTTGGCGGCATTTTCCTTGGAAATTAAGTTCAAGAAGCGGTAGCATTGTTGAGGCCGATCTTAGCGGCAACATTGAGTTCGGCGTTGGCCGATCTCGAGCGATCTTGGGAAGCGACTAAGTCAGTCTTCAATTTATCTCGCTCTCCTTCCAAATTTGAAATGGTGGCCTCTCGCCTCCCGACTCTACCGCGAAGGATATCCTTATCGCGCCTCAAAATTTGGTTTGCAGCCTTCAAGCTCGTTGCTTCATTATTAAGACGAGTATTTTTCTCGCTAATACCCATTATGGAAGCTCCTAGCTGAGGAAGTTACCAATTGAAAGTTAAAAAGTAGCAATGAATAAGGCCAAGAATAATCAAGGAGAGAAAGAATGACATACCAACGAGAAATAAGTCCCACTTGACAGCGGCGATGGTCAGGATCCATTTGGGCGACATGTTGCACTTGTATTTGGTCACTGGCCCTAATCAAGGCTGAACTACCCAATAGACATTCTTCTGCACCACGAGTTTCGGTAATTAGTCCCTTTAGCGGGGAACTTTGGCGGCCTCCTTGCTAAGCTCGTAAATCCCTTCAAAGTCAGTGGGCTTCAAAAAGTTTTCTTGGAGCCAGCTGGGGATGGGAAGAGTAGTAGAAGTATTTGGATCGCGGGGCGTTGAAGGAGAGTTGGAGACATTGGTTAAGTCACATACTTCCATCTCGCGAGAAGGAGGAGCTTCAGCCTGGTTGGGCTCAGCAACATTGACTTCCAGAGTTGGAGAATCAGTTTGGATAGAGTCAGGAAGGGGAGTATCGTTGGTTTCTTCAATGGGGTTATCATCAGTTGGCGGATCAAAAGTTGGCGGAACAAAGGTTGGCAAGACATTGCCTTCATCTGGTGAAAGAATTTGAGTGGGTGGAAGAGTTTGAGTAGTTGGAAGAGCTTGAGTAACAATGGGATTTGGAGGGATAACTTCTTGCGTAGAAGGAGCGACACTGGGTGACACTGAAGCAATCCTCTTTAGTCGCTTGGCTCTGGTTCCAGGGTCGTTGGGTTTCGCTTTAGCTTTAGATGAACCTTGGGTTTTTTCCAAGGCAATCTCTTTAGTATCTTTGCCATCGCGGGATAACGGTAGTGGAAGGTTAGCAGGAAGGAGGCCGAGAGCCGCATCGCGGGTACTAGGAAGTCTTTTTCTTCTCTTATCGATGTCCAGGTTGGCTATTTGGCGACTTTCCATTGATTTAGCTCGGTGATCTGGAAACAAAGAAAAAGGAAGTTAAAAGTTAGAGTTATGCAAGTATAAACCAAATTGAAAAAGAATAAGGTTAAAGGAGAGACATACATAGAACAACATTCATGGCAGAACAATTACGAGTACCCTTGCACGATTGGCACTCATAAGCATATTTGTTATCCGTATGTCGCTCCCATCCATCAAAGTAAACGTGGCTTATCGGAACTAGCGGCGGGATGATGGGTGAGTTGTCCGCAATCCCAACTTGGTCAAGAAGGGCTCTATTTCCCAGGATACCTCTCCAGGAGATGGGAGGTTGGGGTGTATCAGCGGGAGAATCCGCGGGAAGGGCAACTAAAGCACGAATAGCGGCAACAAGGGCATTGTCGCCAACAACAGAGGCGTCTTTGGTTTCAACATACGGTTTAATGGGATGAAGATCTGCGGGATGAGACCATCCAACGCGAGAAACTATGAAGAGTGGGTCGCTCAACCATTCGTGAACTTTGGCAGGCAAAGGAGTAAGGACTTTGGGGCCTCGTTGGTATTGAAGGGAAAGGCGGGTTTCTTCTGTCCCGTCAGCAAGCTTGTTGGTTTGTTTATATCCTTTGAATAACGTGACTAAGGATGTAACGGTGGGTTATTTGCGTAAGGCGCGACAGTGGCAATGAAGGTGGTAATAATCCTTATGGCATTGGGATGAATCTCAGTTATCATGGCTTGGGCTTTGAACAAAACTTCACAAAGAAAAGGATCAAGGGGAATCCTAAGTCCAGCTTTAAGCTGTGAAGGAAAAACAACTATGCCGTCTCGCATTTCCCTTAGATGGGCGAGGGAAGTGTTTCCTTGATAATCAGAAATGTGGTAAATGGAATGGTCAATATGGTAAAGAGTGTGCCAAGTGGTAATGGGGTTAGGAATGAGAGAGCTTGTTTTAGGAGCGAGAGAGGATCCCGCCTCAGTGTGAGCGGGATTGGTAAAAAGATTACCTTCAGCTACGTTTAGACTTTGAACCCCCGTTGAAGGGGGATTGCTGGATGTCGCGGCGGGAGAAGATGTTACTTGATTGGCCATCTCGCTGGAATCACTGGAAGAAGAAGAAGAAGAAAGGACAGATTTATAATGCATCCTACGTTTGGAAAAAGGGTCAGCAACACAGTGAGATTCAGATGAGTCGCTTAAGTTTGGGTCATACTTATCTTTGATAAATCGGACCAATTCTCTGTGGGAAGTAAAAATATGGGACATAGGGGCTGAAAGGGGAAGAAAGAAGCGGCCTTGAATCTCAAGAGAGTCAATGACTAAGGGATCTACCCAGTTCTCAACCAGCAACCTAATTATGTCAGCCTTGGGCAATCTCGCCCAAGTAGTTCGCAGGCGCCTGTATAAGCCGCCTGAGACTTGACACCTACCATATCTAACCCGCCTAGAGCAATCCTTGTATCTAGCCATGAAGGGTAATTTGGGAATAAAATTGAAGGAACGGACAAAGGGAATAACAAGACTCAAACAATTGGGCAAAAATGAAAGATCAAAGTATGGGGGATTAAAGAATATGAAGGGTTTTTGGAAAAATTACCTGGTATAAATGAAGAACGGCCGGAGAAGACGAAGAATCGTCGGAGAATATGACGGAATCCTGAGAAACGAGGAATGAGGCTCCGAAATCAAATACAAATAGCAAATGACGAACGAAATGGGGTTTAAGAAACGAATTTGTGGTCAAATCAGTAAAGAAACGGTGAAAAAGTAAGTAAGGTTCGTCGGAGTCAAGGTTGAGGTTCGCCGGAATTTGGGGGTGATAGAGCAAGAAAGCAAAGAGTAAAAAAGAGAAATATTGAAAGGAAAATGGGTATTTATATGAGAAAGGAATTTGGGAAACTGATTGATGTGACGGTTGGGGTAAAAATTTTAAATTTCCCCCTCACAATTTGGCACGATTCCCAAATGACGGCACATTAAATTTTAGGGGCTTACCAGGAAAGTGACACGTGTATAAGTAGGGATTACCAACGCTTGGACTTCTTGGAGAAGGAACTGTATGTCGTAAGATGGCGAGACAGTGAATGGCAAGTTTTTGGCGAGACCATGAATGAATCTCGCCTCAAACTTAGGGGCTTCTGATGCTGTCCAAAAATAATGGTTGGGTCTGGTCCAAGTCCATAAGCGAGAAGTTATCAAGTAGGCCCAAAGCGAGATAAGGCCCAAGGAGAAAATAAGAATAAAAATAGTCCGGGTGTGGTTCGCGGAAAAGTGGATCGGGAGATAGCCCGCTAAGTTCAATAAAAGAGAAACTCAAGACAGTGAAAGCAAGATAATGTGAGGATAAGGGCGAGATATTAATTGATTAACGGCGAGATAATGGGGCAAGTCGGCGAAACATTGGTATGAGATGAGAGGCGAGATATGAGGGTAAGGCGACACATGGTTAACCATATCTAGCGAGAGATAGATGCCAGTGGATGCGATTCATAAAAGGCGGCATATAAATATCTAGGAAGTGGGACCCATTAGACGGTTGAACATTGGGGAAAGTGATCACATGTTTTGGGTTTATTCTCATGATAGGCCAATGGAGTGATGACACGTGGAAATAGGCATGAAACGTGAGGTAGTCATGTGCAAGGCACGAGGGAAGGGATATATATATGAGGGGTTGTCTTCAATATCAAGATACGTACACATACACACCCACAAACACCTTTCCATTATTCAGATTTCCCTTCACAGACAAACACTTATCCTCACGCCGGAGGGGCTTACGCCGGAGCCGCCCCCGGCTTAGTTGACGTTTGCTTGTGTGCAGGCGTGAAGAAGGAGCCGGAGCTGTCCAGATTTAGACTACAACAATCGAGTTGCTGTTGAGGAAATTCCTGGCAACATCAATAATTGAGTAAAAGATATATTTAATAAAATATACTTATCACCTTATAAAGTAAATAATAATATAACTTTAATATGTTTACCCAAAAAATAAATAAAAATAAACTCAACCGATCTTCATATTCATGTCCGAATTTATCCTCAACCCGAAACACATTTGCCGAAGTTGGAGTTATGCCGGAGTTGGAGTTGGAGTTGGCTGGACCGATGAGGAAGAGGGGTGTTGTGGGGATATCGAGAGAGGCGTGGAAGGAATAAAGAATTAAAACTAGGGTTAGGTAAATAAATTAATCTGGGGCTTTAAATTTAATATTTCATTTTCATTTATTTTATATTTTACATTTTACATTTTATATTTTACATTTTATATTTTATATTTTATATTTTATATTTTATATTTTATATTTTATATTTTATATTTTATATTTTATATTTTATATTTATATTTTATATTTTATATTTTATATTTTATATTTTATATTTTATATTTTATATTTTATATTTTATATTTTATATTTTATATTTTATATTTTATATTTTATATTTTATATTTTATATTTTATATTTTATATTTTATATTTTATATTTAAAGCCGATAACTTATTAATCAAAATGGTGTGTTTTGTACATGTAACTAGTACTCAAATGCCCGTGCCAATGGCATGGGTCAGTATTGAAATTACCCGGATCCGGCTCGCGCGCGGAGCCCCGGCATCTCGCATTCGTCGCTGTTCGGGAGGTCGCCCGGATCCGAGAGCGGCCTGTCCGCGCCCCGGCATCTGGCTTATTCCGTTTTAGCGTTTGCGTGTTGGAGGTGTCTCGCCGTTTTGCTTTCGCATTTTGTAGAGTAGCCACGCCGTTTTTATTAAGCCCAAAACATTGAAAAAGGGCATCAGTTTAAAGATAAATTTTAAACTGTTTTTGTGTGATGAGATTTTGAGTTCGGAGGTCAGATGACTCCCCGGGAAGAGAATATTAGAATATTAGAGCTCACCCGAGTAGCCTCGTAAAAACGAGTCTTTCGGATACCCCTAATATCCTTTAAATGTTGTGTGTGTGTGTGCTTTTAAAAATGCATCTTTGTATCGGATGTCTACATTGTATGCTATGTATGGAAATGTATTGAAATAGTATAGGAAGGAAGCCTTACCAATGTTGGTTCGTGTCCATCTTAGCTTGGGAATAGTGTTCGAGGTCGAAGTAGCGTTCCGGTATGGATCGGGATTGCTTCGGGAGAGGCCGGTTGTCCGCGGACAGAGTTTCGGCGTGAGTTGAGGTTGTAGGCTGCGTTCGGGCAGAGGTTCGGGCGTGCGTGGGGATCGTCGGGATCACTCGGGCGAGAGGATTCGGCGTGCGTTGTGGTGGCGGGAGTCACTCGGGCGGGGAGTTTCGGCGTGGTTTGGGATCGTCGGTTTGACTCGGAAAGAGCTAGGGACACCGTGGGAAAGACCGACGAGGCCTCGGAGTACCACGAGGGCCTCGAGTACCTCGAGAGTGCCTCGGGGCGCGCGGGAGCGTCTCGGGAGCGCTCGGAGAGGCCCGGAGCACCTCGAGGGGGCTCGGGAAAGGCCTCGGAAGGATCCGAAGGGCGGGAATGCCTCGAAAGGTCTTAGAAGGGAGCCGGAAGGCTTAGGGAGGAAGAGAGAAGTGGGAGGTGTGAAAAAATGAGGAGGGAGCCCTCTATTTATAGTAAAAATTTCGGAGCAAAGAGAATTAAAGTACGGACCTTCTTGGTTATCCGAGAATTTTGGATTTCCTCGATTTGAGGGAATGCGCAATGATGGAGAATATTACGGAATGATGATGTCCCCATGCAATAAGGTCCGTGCGGACCATCTTGCATGCAAAGAGGTCCGTACGGACCAACTCTGCAGGAAGTCATCATTTCTTAGGGATTTGAGGAATATTGTGGACTTTAAGGGGATTTAGTAATCATTGAAACAAAGAGGTCCGTACGGACCTTAATTGCTTTTCCGATTTCCCAAAATTCCCAAAAGGTCCTTTGTCCCTTTTATCCCTGAGAAAAGGCTCCTCCCTTGGTTTGGTTGGGGGGTTTGAGAGGGTTTGAGCAGAGAGGTCTCCGAGACTGCGTGAATGAGTCTGCTGCAGTGTTTCCGTGTGTTTGAAAGGGAGTGATCCAGATTGGGGTACTTACGAAGCCCCTCGACGACGTCACTTATGAAAGAAGTGGGGTCGCCGATAAGATAAGGGTCCTAATGCTGGATCGCGTCTTTGGGAGAGGAAGTGGCCGGGAGTGAGGGTCAAAGTGAGGACGTGGTGGCGTCCTTTTGGGTGACCGTTTAGGTCGATAATTTGGACCTGTGAGAGGATTCCTACGTATCCCTGGCGGGAATCAAGCACAGTCGTAGTTCGAGGTGTGGGGTGAGTGTTACGTGAATGCGGGCGTGGTGGTGCCCTCGAAGTGTCGTGTGGCCGCCGAGGTCAGTGGTGAGACGTGGTGGCGTCACAGGTGGCCGTATAGGTTGATGATAAGGACGTGGTGGCGTCTGGGTGACCGCGTATAGGTTGATGGTAAGGGCGTGGTGGCGTCACAGGTAGCCGTATAGGTCGGTGATAAGGGCGTAGTGGCGTCACGGGTAGCCGTATAGGTCGGTGATAAGGACGTGGTGGCGTCTGCAGGTGGCCGTATAGGTCCGGTGATAAAGGGCGTGGTGGCGTCCCGGGTGGCCGTATAGGTCGGTGATAAGGACGTGGTGGCGTCCCGGGTGACCGCATAGGTCGGTGATAAGGACGTGGTGGCGTCACAGGTGGCCGTGATGGGTCGGTGATAAGGACGTGGTGGCGTCTGGGTGACCGTATAGGTCGGTGGATAAGGGCGTGGTGGCGTCTGGGTGAGCCGTATAGGTCGGTGATAAGGACGTGGTGGCGTCCCGGGTGACCGTATAGGTCGGTGATAAGGACGTGGTGGCGTCACGGGTAGCCGTATAGGTCGGTGATAAGGAACGTGGTGGCGTCACAGGTGACCGTATAGGTCGGTGATAAGGACGTGGTGGCGTCACTGGGTGGCCGTATAGGTCGGTGATAAGGAGCGTGGTGGCGTCACAGGTGGCCGTATAGGTCGGTGATAAGGGCGTGGTGGCGTCTGGGTGGCCGTATAGGTCGGTGATAAGGAGCGTGGTGGCGTCCCAGGTGGCCGTATAGGTCGGTGATAAGGGCGTGGTGGCGTCACAGGTAGCCGTATAAAGGTCGGTGATAAGGGCGTGGTGGCGTCACAGGTGGCCGTATAGGTCGGTGATAAGGGCGTGGTGGCGTCTGGGTGGCCGTATAGGTCGGTGATAAGGGCGTGGTGGCGTCTGGTGACCGTATAGGTCGGTGATAGAGCGTGGTGGCGTCCCGTGGCCGCATAGGTCGGTGATAAGGACGTGGTGGCGTCGCGGTAGCCGTATAGGTCGGTGATAAGGACGTGGTGGCGTCCTGGGTGACCGTATAGGTCGGTGATAACGTGGTAGCGTCAGGGGCGACCGTATCGTCGGTGATAGTGACGTGAGTGGCGTCTTGGCGACCGTATAGGTCGGTGATAGAGGACGTAGCGGCGTCCCAGGTGACGATAGGTCGGTGATAAGGACGTGGTGGCGTCCTGGGTGACCGTATAGGTCGGTGATAAGGAGCGTGGCGGCGTCTGAGTAGCCCGTATCGTCGGTGGTCACTGGCCCGGAGGACGACGATGGCGTCTGGGTGACCGCCGTATAGGCCTCGGTGATGAGACGTGGTGGCGTCGACTGGTTTAAGGCGTCATTCGGTGCGGTCGAATGTGCCACGGCTGGTGGCGTCTGGGATGGAAATCGATTTTCCTAATCGGCCGTGGTGCCAGCCTTCGTCAGCGCGGAGGACTTTGTAATGTGAGGACTTGAATCGTCTTCTAGGCGGTGGGTGCCACGAGGACTTTGGGTAATCGTCATGGCGGCGGTTGGTGCCATTTGTGTTTTTTGCATGTTGATGTAGAAGGTCGGACTTACGATGATCGCTTGGCTCGCCGCTGAAGTGGGCAAGGATGATGGCCGTTGATTGCTTCACCATTTGGCGTTTTGGGAGGCGCTTCGTGCCTTGGGACTTGTACTCGGAGGTGTTGGCTCCTTCGCGTGCTTGTTTTGCCGTTGAGTGGGCAAGGATGATGGTCGGTCTTTGAGGATATGCGATGCTTGTACGACTTCCACTTTGACTTGTTTGGGAGGAGCTCGAGCTTACTTTGATGGCCGGTGCTTGCGTTGGCGTTGAAGGTGGGCGGTTCGGGCTTACATCCGACGCCCGGTGCTTGAATTGCTGAGGATGCGCTGACCTTGTAGGGGCCTTTTCTTTTACGTTGGGAAGATGACTTCGGACCTCCAAAGCGATGGTTGAGATTGTCGTTAGAGCGTTTGGAGCGTCTTGCGCCTTGATATTTGTGCTTGAGGGAGTTAGCTCCTTCTTGAATTGCCGTTGAGCGGGCGTTAGTTGGATTACAGAGTGGGCGAGGATCGGTCTTACGTTTGATGGCCGATGGTTGATTTGCCGTTGAAGTCGGCGAGTGGGTCTTACGCTTGACGGCCGGGATTGATTTGAAGGGTTAGGGACCATTCTACACTTGGATTTGCTGGAAAAGGCCTTAGGACGACTAGGCAAAGATTATAAGGGCAGAAAGTAATTTGGCCACCCCTTGCAAAGAGGTCCGTACGGACCAACCTGGCTGCAAGAGGTCCGTACGGACCACCTTGGTTTTACGGGGGTTCCCGTGGTTTGACCAGGCTTTAAATGACCGAGCCTCTTCCCCATTCCTTCTTCCTCATTTTCCGGTTCGTGAACCGTGGCGAGAGAGAGAGAGAAAAATTCTCCATTTTTAACCAAATCAAAAAATTTTTGCTTGGAATTGCTTGCCATGGCTGAAGGATCTCGAAGGAGTCGTCGTCAACGCAGTCAAGAGGTGGTCGAGCAACGGATGGAGCTTCAAAGGAATTGGACTTCGTTCGTTCCATCTTCGAAGAACCCGGATGTTTTGTATCCGAATCCGGAGGTGCATAATCGTCGCTCCATTTAACGCTCGGGAGGTAAGAAATGCTCCGTTTTGATTCCCTGCTCGAATTTTTGAATGCTAGAACTAGGTTTTAGTTTTTCGCATTTTTTTGAATTTTTGTTATTATTGTTTTATGCCTTTTTTGTGAAATTCTTGATGAATTGTTGAAAATGGACATGTAAAAAATTGTGGGTATGTGTATTTTGTGCGTAATGTGTAGATTAGCTCTTATTTGTGAAAATAAAGTGCCTATCTAGTGAATTGCATGCTTTGGTGTTTTGTACCGTATGCTATTTATGTATGTACATTATGAGAAAAATTATCGTGTAGTGATAATTTTTGTGAAAAAATGTGACATGTGCCGTGGTTTTGTGACGGGTTATATGTGAGTGTGTGCCGTGTTGGGACGGATTTTCTTTTGAGAATGTGCTATATAGGGTGTGCCGTGTTTTGGGTGACGGACTTTGTGGGGAAAATATGTGCGATATGTGCCGTGTTGGGACGGATTTTCTTTTTGAAAATGTGTCGTGTAGGGTTTAATCCCCCCTTTTTTCTTTTGAGAAAATGTGTACAGTGTGTGCCGTGGTTTTGTGACTGACCGCATGGGAAAAATTATATGCATGATATATGTGAAAATTATGTGCATATGTGAAAATTATGTGCAATATGTGCCGTGTTTTGTGACGGGTTATATGTGCCTTTATATTAAGTAATCGTGATTGACGTACCTTTGCCGTGTTTACCTCGCAGGATGCGGGGCTTACCACGGAAGGCCAAGAGGATGAAGACTCGGGATCGCTCGAGGCCGTTGTTGAGCTATGGCAATGGATGCCTCGATATTTCCGTGGGCGGTAGGCCGAGTCCCCTGAGGTCGGGTTTATGCTTCCGGCCTAGGCGCTGTTCAAGCTGAGAACCTCGTCGGAGCTGAAATCGACACGAGGAAGAACAAGAGTGTCTTCCCCGGGTTTATCCGAGTATCGGTGGGATACCACCCACACCTTCCACTCCGAGCCGGGGCGAGGTGACAAAGGACGCCCACCGATTTTGCTGCGATCACCGGCTTTCCTTCAAAGGAGAGCCTACACAAGGCGAGGTGGAGAGATACGATCTCGATGATGTAATCGACCGAGCCGCCGGGCTTTGAGCCTCGTCCTCGCAGGGCCCTGGGATGTCAGACAGCCGACGTGGAGATGAGGATCACGCGCATTGGGGCCTACATCCGGTACCTGGCCAGTGACAATGAGCAGCTTGGCGCGCTCCTTCTTCAAGTGGTATGCACCGTCCGAGACTTTGTTCTCGAACCACGCGACCGCAGCCTCCCTTTGCTCGTTGGAGAGCTTGACTGATTCGGATAGGGTCTCATGACATTGCTTGGGGCGAGGCAGTGCTTGGCCGAGCTCTACTTCTCCTCGGGACCGGTTTAGCCGGGCGCGCCCGTTGGCCTCCGCTTTGACTTTGCTTGGAGGTACGAGTTTATTGCCGTTTTTGATTTAGCAACTTGTCTTTTCTCCGTTGTCTTTTGCACCGAGCCTTCTCTCGTTTTTGTCACAAAGTGTGGTTTTATGAGGTTTTCCAAAGGCTTCCCGCGGGATAGGGATCCCGGGCCGTTGGCCGCGCACCCCGCTATGCCGGGACGGGCTCGCGTACGGCGAGGAAGAGGAGGGACCACTGGGAAGCTCACCATCGCCTACGGATGTGCAGGAGCGTTTCTTGGAGCGGGATAGCCGTGAGGGGTTCGTCTCCTGCTCCCGTGGGTTCGGTATGAGGGAGACGAGTTCCCGAGGGGGCTCCCGAGGCGACAGCCATGCGGCGAGAAGATGCCGCGAGGCTCGACTTGTGACGCCACTGCACTGGGAGCGAGTCTTCTCCTGGGCAAAGATGGCCCCGTGTGCTTCCCCGTGGCTCCGAGGGACCCTCCCTTTGGGATGCTTGATTCCCGGACATGGATGTGCTTGACTTCGAGAGGTACCTCGGTGCTCGCCGTCAGGAGTTCATCTCTTATATGAGAGGAGTACGGGGCCTTCGTGAGGAGGAAGCCGAGGACGCCCTGTGCACCGGCGCGGAGAGAGAGGCCGGCCCGCAGCTCCCCTGAGGTTCCGATGCCGGGACCGGATTTCACGTACGTCCGCGGACGGATCGAGGAGGAGGGCGTCTCGTACCTGCTCCGAGCTGCTCCCGCCGCCTATCGAGCGGATCCCGACAGATCGCGCGAGTGTGCCGACTCTTTTCCATCTTGGCATCTTTTCTCGCGTTTTTCTTTTTGTTGTTGAGTATAACCGTATTTGATGAGCGTTTCCTTGGCTTCTTGTTGGTGCAGTCCCGGGAGAGCCTACGATATGCCGACTCGCCGTTACGTGGCGATGCGCTCCTTCGCTAAGAAGATGGCGTCGAAGGTGTCCTGCCGGTCTTCGCGTCGTGTGCCGGCCAGTACGAGCCTATGCCTTCGAGGCATTCCCGTGGACGTTCCTCCGCCTAGAGCCGAGCCTGAGCCGCAGCAGAGGGGCCTTTGAGGGGGCGGCATAGCATGGATGCCGGACGTCCTCGGAGCCGCAGTGGCCTTCGAGGGAGCAGCCCTTTATCGCTTCATGCCTCCGCACGGCGCACAGGTGAGGGTTCCTCGTGAGCCTTCTTTCTTTGATCCTTTCGCCGGATTTCGATCCTTTCCGAGTACTTCTCGTGGAGCCTCAAAGCGGGTGCTCTGTGATTCGACGAGGAGGATGTGACGGCGAGTTCGGGATGCCCGACTTTTCTTTGGAGGATCTTCGCGAGGAGGATGATGATGAGGATTCCGAGTAGTATTCATTTGCTTTCCCTCTTTTCATATCCCTCTCTTTTTTTTTATTTAGCAACAGTACATTTTTGGGTACTGTAATAAAAACACATGTATTTGCATGGCAAACAAGATTTTATTTTAAGATGTAATGTCATTTATTTTTGTGATTCCCCGGAATTGTCCTAGAAATTGTTGCTATTATTATTTTTATTTTTGTACATGCCACGTGAGTCAGAGTGCGTTTGTGGGTAGTGTTGGTTTGCCTAAATGGCTTTGGCCAGTGTTTGGGCAGTTTGGAGCAAGGTTTTGCTGAGGACAGTGGTTGTTGTACTGTTTTCTGGGGAAATGGGTTCTGTTTGCAAGGAGAGGCAAGCACACTTCCTTGAGCAGTTGAAAACGTGGATGCGGCGCCGTATGAGGCATCAGAGACGGGCTTTCGAGGTAAGGTTTCGTCTTTGCTCGGTTTGGTCTTTTAAGGAGTCGGGTTCCCGATTGGGATTTGTTGCGGCTGCCGCGAAGTTCGGGATGTTAGGAGGCACGTGTCTTGTTTCTCCTACAATGAAATGGTGCCCACTTTTGAAGATTTTCGGGCTTTGATTGGAGGACCTGAGGTGGAGGCCATCTCGCTTCCTTTGGTTGGTGGTCTTTGCCGTGAGCGTGAAGCTTGCGTACTTTCTTCGTACTTCGTTGGAAGAAGTGCAGGCATGATCCTTGATTCGGGTCATATCGACATTTCGAGCCGCCGGAGCGGTTCATGGTTGATGATGAGAGTGACGTCTCTTGGGATGTATTTGCCTTGTGCGTGATGGCGACGCTTTTTCAGTCGGCCTTGGCATTTGTGATGGCGCTTTGCTAGATGTGGTAGAACGCCGCAGTGGAGAGGATATTGTCCCGTTGGTGCCGGGGGAGACTCTTCATGGTATCGACCGTCGCGGCGACCTGGGATCGTTTTATGAGAGGGGGAAGCCCCGCTTTGCTCACCTTGTGGGCCGCGAGAGAGACTTCGTGCCATGCCCGAGGCTCCGACGTCGTTTAGCCCGTGGTCATTTGCTCGGCGACCTCTTGTGTTGGATATGGATCGATCACTTTGGGAGAGATGGATGGCACAGGCTTGGTACGCATCGGATCCGCCGCGGGTTCCGCACGGGAGGATCGAGACCGGGAGGATCTTGCAGAAGGGTCCTACGTTGTCGAGTTCCGAGTTTGTCTTGGTCCTCCTTCTATATTCCGTCGCTTGTTTCCCTAAGCAGCTTGGGATGAAGCAGAGCCTTTGTTGGGGCTGGATGACCTTGCTACCGCGGAGATAGCTCCTTCTTTGTATGGCAGCTCCTGTGTGCCTTCTTGTATTGTCCGAGGTATGGAAGTATTCCGCTTTCCCTCCTGTGGTACTCCTTAGATGTCGGGGGAGCGTTGTATTGACGACTCAAGATCCGGCCCGGTATGAGCAACGTGTTGGGCGATCCCAAGTGGTCTTGGAGAGCGTGCGTGTAGCGATGCAGGACCCGGTTGTCGTAGTAGCTATTGCCTTAGGAGTGCCGAAGCCCTGTCCGACCCTTTGGATGTGACGGGAGAAGCTTTGTTTGACTACGAGACTAGAGTTGACCGGCGACAGGGAGAGGTCCTCTTTACGGGACTCGCGGGGAGGAGATCCGAGCCGAAGCACGGGCGAATGAAGCCCCGAGAGCTCTTGGATTATTTGACTCTACTGGGAGGACCCCGGATCTCGGAGCGAGAGACGCAGAGTTGGTTCACGTGGAACGAAAGAAGACTCGCGAGGGACGAGGGAAGAAAGGAAAGAATGGCGAGGGGACAAGCGCAGATGGCGCGGAATGACCTCCTAAGTATCCATTCATTGCATTGCAAACACATTATTAGTTAAATGTATTAAGCTGTTTTTTAGCATGTTGTGAACTTGAGAGTAGACCGTGCTTGAACTCATCAAGAAATGTTGTAACCGTTAGTGATTTGTGATTTACTTTTAAAGCTTTGTCGAGACGCAAGATCTCTTGTTTGCCTTTGCTTTTGTTGTGCACTTTGTCGGCGTCCATCTTTGGACTTTTACATTGCGTATGCGGGTGACGATGCAGGCCACAGCGGCAATCCCCTTTTCTTTGAGGCTTTGTATTTGGTGAGAGGTTGAATGCTCCCTCGACAAGTCGTTTGACGGTCTTTTCGTAGATTCCTTGCCGCTTGTTGGCGTCGGGCTCTTGACCTCAATTTCGCAGCCTTCGCTTTGAGCTTCTTTTGTTTTTTTTTTTTTGTGTGCCCTTGCTCGAGCTCCTTTTTTTTTGTGAGCCCTTGCTCGAGCTCTTTTTTTTTTTTTTGAAGCGCGTGAGGGCGAAGACAAGCCCCTGGCTTGGAAGTAGACATGAGTCACTGTTTGATGCTTTGAGTGACCCTCGGATGTCCTTTGCTGTTGCCGCCGTCGTTTGACTTGGTCAAGGTGGCTATTGGGCGTGTTCTTGAAAAGTGCGGAGCTTGATGGAGGTCTTGATTGACATTCAAACTTTTGACTTTTGTGTATTTTTAGACCGGACCAATTAAGGTTGCCTACGTTCCCAGACTAGAGGGCTCAGTGCACGTAGTTCGACACTACATGGAGTGCCAAGAGATGCACGATTGTTCTTCTTCAGCGAAGTATCTGCGAAGTTTGCTTCCGTTATTTGGATTCATGAAGGGATTGCCGTCTAGGTCCGTTAGCTTCATGGCGCCTCCGAGAAGATCTTTTTGAACCACGAAAGGGCCGATCCATGTGGGTTCCCATTTTCCCGATGGGTTGGTTCGAGTGGGAGGCTTTTCTTTGAGTACAAGGTCACCTTCCCCGATGTCTCTGGATTTGACTTTCTTGTCGAAAGCTCTAGCCATCCTGCTTTGATAGGCTCGGACGTGTTCCATGGCCTTTAGTCGTCGCTCGTCTAGCGAGCCAATTCGTCGTGTCGGCCGGAGCCATTCAACTTCGTTGATGTCATTTTCCAGCAAAGCACTCGGAGTGAGGGAATTTCTAGCTCGATGGGAAGGACTGCTTCCATCCCGTATGTCGGGGCAAATGGGGTTTCTCCCGTGGTCGTTTCCGCGGTGTGCGGTAGCCCCAAAGTGCAAGGTGCGGCTTCTCGGGCCAATCTCGTCCTCGGGTGGTCATTTTCGGATGATCCGTTCGAGGGTTTTGTTTGCCTTCCACGGCGCCGTTTGTTTGTGGCGGTAGGGAGAAGATTTGTGGCGTGTGATCTTGAATTCAGCCGGCGATGCTGTCGAATTCTCCTTCAAGTGTGAGCCGTTGTACGATATGACCTCATTTGGGATGCCGTATCGGCATATGATGTGTTCCTTGAGGAAATGTGCGACCTTCTTGGAGGTGAGTACCTTGTAGGACTTGGCTTCGACCCATTTGGTGAAGTAGTCGATGGCTACTAAGATGAACTCGTGACCGTTCTTGCTGGCGGAGCGATTTTCCCGATGACGTCAATTCCCCAGTGGCGAAAGGGCCGAGGTGTAGTCATGCGGTAGAGATCGTGGGGCGGTAGATGATTGAGGTTGGAGAACCGTTGGCACTTGTCGCAGCCTTCGGACAAAGTGGATGCAATCACTCCATGGAGATCCAAGAGTAGCCCATCCCGAGAATGATTTGCATCGTGGCTCCCGTTCATGTGGGGACCGCAAGCCCCATTGTGGACTTCTGCTCATGAACTTGTCTCGTTCTTTTTGGCGCGACGCAGCCGTAGGAGTGGCCCATGGTAGCGTTTCTTGTATAACATGTCCCCGAGGATGACGAAGTGAGAGGCGAGGCGTTTTAGGGCCATGATGCTCTTGGTTTTGACCCCTTCGTGTGTTGTCCTTCCTTGTTTATGAAGGTGGTTTCCCCGTTCTTGAGGTATTGGAAGATCGGTTTGTGCCGGAAATGGCGTCGGACTTGCGTCTCTTTCGCTCTTCGGCAATCTTGCAAATCGTTGTGATTAAAACCTTCTCGGCGCTTGGGCCCGGTTTTTCTCTCGTTTGACAACATGCTTAAATGTTTGCTTGATGCATTTATTTAATTAATGTGTTTGCCTTTTGTATAGATGAATTTAAGCTGTTTTGATTAGTTAATGTCATCATTTGTTAGAGATGCAATGAAATGGTTTTTTAGGAAGGCTCGGACCTTTTATTGAAAAAGCGTGAAGACCGTACATTGTTGATCAAAGATTCACAATCGTCGGGCGTAAAGCCGTCAAAAGACACAAAAAGATGTGAATACACGTACAACAAGACTCGAAGCTAGACTATAGGCGACGAGGGATTGGACCGAGCTTCATTACTCCCGGATGGCGGTAGCTCTAGAGGGAGTGGTCTTTGGTTTAGGTGGCCAATCTTCCCTTGGTACGAGTCCGGAAAGTAGCTTGCATGCGGTTCGATTTCAAACCGGATCGCGGAGGTTTTTGGCCGTTCCCCCGATGATGTCCCTCCATTAGTGTTGCCACCACCTTGGGGGTTTTTGATGATAGAAGTCGCCGAGGGCTACTTCTAGGAGGGCGAAGCATTCGGCGATTCGGAGTGGATTCTTCTTGATGTTGATCACTTTCATAGAATCTCGCTTTATCCGGGATCTTTGCTTGGACGACATTTACAATGTCGATTCGACGGGCATGCTATATCTCCTTCCCCCATTAAGCCTTGGAGGAGTGTTGCGCCACTGTTCGTCTGTGTCGGACACCGGAATGTTGAATTGAACTAAGCCGTGATGGCCGTCCCGTAAGATCCGAGAGTGCTCGGCTAGAGGGTTGTCTCTGTGGGGGGATCGGTGATGAGCCGGTTGCAAGAGGGTTTTCGGCGAAGTAAGGGTCTACTCGATCAATCTCCATTAGGGCATCCATCTCTTGATCCTCTCTCAAGCACTCTTCACGATCGCATATGTCGTAGTTGTCATCCCGACCCATGAAGTTCTTCAATTTCCGGCTCGTCATGCGGCTTAGAGCGTGGATGCGGATCCACTTCGTAGCGGGACAGGTAGGAGAATCATCCGGGAAGAGTATTCGGTCATGTCGGGACCTTCTTCGGGTCATAGCACGGCCAAGCACTCTCGCTTATCGCACCGCTTCCGCCGGATCACTTCGATCGCTCCGTCAGTATGGATGAATTTCACGCATGGTGAAGAGTAGATGATATCGCTTTTATCCGACGTATCCAAGGTCGTCCCAACAAGCGAGAGAAGGTGGGTTTGATTTCCACGACTTGGAACTCTACCGACTCCGGTTGTACGTCGAATTCGATCCTTAAGTCGATTGACTCCTACGATTGATCGTGCGGTGGAGTCGTAGGCTCCTGATTACCCGAGGTGAAGGCCTTATCGAGAACTGGTCGATGTGGAGTCGCTTTCAATGTGCTTAAAGCGATGATGCTGATCACGGAGCCGTTATCAATCAAGACGTTCGGGAGGAAGAACCTCTCTATCTTTATGAGGATGAGGGAGGGCTTCGTTGTGCCGATTCTCACATATTGGCAAGTCATCGTCTCATGAAGGCTAAACCGCTTCCCGTGCTACCGCTGGACTCAGCCTCGTCCCTGGGAACGTTCGATCCAACCATTTGTATGCCTTGGCTGGGCAAAGATCGTAGGGAGACAAGCGGGCCCTTGGGCGTTCTTGTCGGAATTCCCGGCCACGAGACCTGACTCTTGTTTCACGCTCCCGGCCATGGCGAGACAAAGATGCCGACGGTCTCGGAAATTGCAGGAGTCTCTCGCTTGGGATTTCGTCAATGGCTATCGAAGTTTACCCTGCTCGTTCGGGGAATGGATTTCCAATGGTATTGGGACCACGGGGCGTTCCAATTTTCCCTCCTCAACGAGCTCCCCGAATCACCTCGCTCGAGTACGAAGCAATTGTCGGTGGTGTGGCCGTGGTAGTTATGGAAGGCGCAAGGTGCTTGCTCATATCCACATGTTGGGCCTGAGGGTCTTCGGTTGGAAATTCTCGAGTGGTTTGAGAAGATTTCGCTTCACCAAGGCTTCAAATACTTGACTCCAAGGGCATTTCCAGTTATCAAAAATGCCGGAATTCGCGGGAAGCGAGGGGGTTGCTATTCTTGGGGGCCGCCCGATCGCGGTTTACTTGAGCTCCGTCTCCGAATGTAGTGCACCGTTCCGCCGCTTTCCTTTCCTTTGGTCAGCAGGAGTTGAAGCTGCTGTGTTTGTTCGATAGCGGTAGGACGAGGCAGGGGTCACGTTGCCTTTCAAGACTCGAGTCTTTTTCAAACTTTGTCCCGCGTCGACCATACGGCACGGAGATCCGGATAGAAATGGTGGCCGATCAAGGTTCTCAAAGATGGCTTGAGGCAGGAATGGAAGATGTCCATCTCGCTTCTTCTTGGAAAGTGGATCCATTATCTCGCTTTAGCTTCCAGCTCCATCTTTTGTAGAATTCCGCCCACTCGGTTCGTCATCCTTTTGTTCGGTGGCTTTGTGTCATGACGGGTTGTTTCCCCATTCAAGATTGGCGCGGTACTTCTCCAGAAGATTTCACCTATCTCGATCCCACGTGAACGGTTTTCTCGCCTTCACATTGAGGAACCACCTTAGTGCCGTGGATTTGAGGGAATGCCGAAAATGATCTCGCCATCTCGGTTGAGGGGTTGCCCCTTTCGCTCTCATACCCGTGACGTAGGTGTCGATGTGGGTTTCTGGGCATTCCTGCTCCGTCAAACTTTTCCATTTCCGCATCCCGAACTTTGGAGGGAGAGGGACCACTTTGTTCGGATCGGTAGGCGTGAGGGAGTCCTTCCGAGAACTAGCTAGCTTGCCTTGCATGTCTTTCATTTGTTCGATCAACCAAGCCATGCGAGGTCACTGTTCGAGGCGTGGTTACCGTTTTCGTGGACTAAACCGAAGATGGAGGTGGATTGGGCCGATGGGATCGCCATTCGGGAGTCTTGGGAGGTAGTTTGAGTGTATACCAACCCATACCCCGGGGTGTCAAATTGAGGGCGTGATTGCCCGGTCCGCTAAGGGTCGTGTTTGGGAATTGGGGAAATGATTCGTTAGCCCCACCGCGTTGTGTGGCAAGCTTGAGATGTCGGGATATCCGCCGATGCCCGTCCCCGGTAAGAATGGGGACTTTTGATTGTGGTTGCGAGGCTCGTATAGAGGCAAAGGATTGAATCCCGGGGGATACCGAGATGCATTGGGATCTCGCGGAGCAGCACGTATGTGTGCCGTTGGCACCGAGCTTGATGTGCAGAGCCGGAAACCGACCGATCTCGAGGCGGGCATGTCTGAGCCGCTGACCGACGCCCGAGGGGAGCTTGAGCGAGAGCCGCTTTGCGTTGCCGGGATCTCGTGAGCTTGGCGGAGGCGGGACTCCGCCGATAGCTTTGAGAAACCTGGGAGCCGGTATATCTTCGTCCTCTATGAGAACAAAGGTTCCGTCTGGGTCGGGAACCGCAATCTGCTCGAAGACGCAAGGTGTCGACGATCCAGGCTTGCCGTTCTTCTTGGCGCTTCTTGATGGCTTCAAGGCTCGCAGCGACCTCCTCCATTGTCCTGGAGATTCCTTAGTGGCGGGGTTCCGTTTCCTCACCGTTATCCGTCGATCCCGTCACTGGGGAGTATTGACGGCGCGGACCGCTGAACCGGAAGTGGCTATCGGATCTTGTGACCTCAATCGAAAAGGCGGCTTCCAGGATTCTCAACCACTCTCGGGTCGCCGGAGGGGGTGACGGGCAAGGTTTAGACACGTGAATGGCCTAGCGGGATGTAAGGGGAAAGCTCACGTGGCATGCGGTTTCCGTTTCTTTTATTTTTGATTTTTTTTTGTTGTTTTAATTTACTTAAAACATGTTTTCTCGTAATCCTAGGTAGGTTGGAAAAGATTGCTCTTCTTTTTCGCAACTATGCTAGATCCCGGGTCACGGAGACCATCTCGCGCGGCTATAAGCCCCTCGCTTTTGCACCCGTATTTCGACATCCCAGTGGATGGACAAACTGTGCGAGGGTCCTATAGCGCAAGCGGTTTCCACCGGCCTAAAAGAAAAATCGAACCTAAGGACCGAGCCTGCCATGTTCGTTTTGGATGCGTTAGCCATGTGAATAGTGAACCGAGCCGCCACCGAGTCAAGATCGTGTCAAGCAGTTCGGCATGACCTTCTCTACTTGCTTGCGCAAGCGCAAGGGATCCGTGGACGTTAGGCGTTGGCCGGGTCATATCGTCACGGCCGACGTATCAAAGGCGTGATGACATGGTGTCATGCGAGCATGGATGTATATCCGGACGGAACATCGTCTGGGTGTAGCTTCTGAAATCAAGATCAGTCAAGATTTTAGCATGACCTTTCATCTCTTTGCTTGCGCAAGGGATCTTGAGTTCCGAGCCTTGACTCGAAAATGGCCGGCATGGTATATGTATCCAGCCGTATGACACTGACCGAGTAAAAACCAACCGAGTCCTGGACAGAGTGTGACTCAAGACTCAAACGTGTGGTCGACGCTCGCTAGGACGGGATGTTGGGAATGATCCCGTGCGCGCCCAAGAGGCCTAGGAAGACCAAACGGATCGCAACCGAGACCACTCCGGTTAAGGGTTGTAGCTGTGCGGTATCCGAGGCAAAGAAGGCGCGTAGTGTGCGGTGTTACCGAGGCAAAGAAGCCATGTAGGTAGAGCGCGGTGTAACCGAGGCAAGAAGCAAGGCTGAAGTGTGCGGTCTCTAAAATTCTTTTTCTCGAGTAAAATAGAAATTTTTGAAGAATTTTAAATGTATGCACGTATGTATATTGATGCATTTTTTTGTATTTTTTTTTTTTTGTAAAATAAAAACGAAGCACGTGCACACACACACAACAAGCTTAAAGGAAGGGGTAAAATGAAAGTTTGACCCTCATCATCGTTTTAAAAATCTTTTGTTTTGTTTAAAAGTTTTTAAAACAAAATATATCCCTGGGCTGAGTCGCCAACCGAAATTACCCGGATCCGAGAAGGCCTCGCGGCCCCTGATTCCGGCATCTTTCGCGCTGGAGGTGTCTCGCCGTTTGCTTTCGCATTTGTAGAGTCGCCACGCCGTTTTTATTAAGCCCAAAACATTGAAAAGGGCACTCACTTAAAGATAAATTTTAAACCTGTTTTTGTGTGATGAGATTTTGAGTTCTGAGGTCGATGACTCCTGGGAAGAGAATATTAGAATATTAGAGCTCACTCCGAGTCGCCTCGTAAAACGAGTCTTTCTGATACCCCTAATATCCTTTTAAAAAGTTGTGTGTGTTTGTGTGCTTTTAAAACTGTATGTTGTATCTGATGTCTACATTGTATTGAAATGTATTGAAATAGAATAGGAAGGAAGCCTTACCAATGTTGGTTCGTGTCTCTGCTCTTCCGCAGGGAATAGTGTTTGAGGCCTGAGTAGCGTTCCTGATTGCTTCGGGATGCCGTTGTCCGCGACGTAGTTTCTGGCGTGAGTTGAAACCGTAGGCCGCGTTGGGCGCAGGTTCTGGGCTGCGTGCGGGGATCGTCGACCGGGCCGCAGGTTCGCGTGCGCTGGAACCGCTGCTGGATTCGGCGCAGGTTCGGCGTGCGTTGGAATCGCTGGTTGGATTCGGCAGGTTCGGCAAGGCCTGGGATCGCCGGCTTGACTCCTGAAAGAGCCGGACACCGTGGGAAAGACTGTGCAAGGCCTCTGAGTACCACGAGGGGCCTCAGTAGTACCTCGAGAGTGCCTCGGGCAGCGCGGGAGCGTCTCGGGAGCGCTCTGAGAGGCTTCGGAGCACCTCGAGGGGGCTCAAGGCCTCTAAGGATCCGAAGGGGCCGGGAATGCCTCGAAAGGTCTTAGAAGGGGAGCCGTAAGGCTTAGGGAGGAAGAGAGAAGTGGGAGGTGTGAAAAATGAGGAGGGGAAGCCCTCTATTTATAGTAAAAATTTCGAGCAAAGAGGTCCGTACGGACCTTCTTGGTTATCCGTAATTTTGGATTTCCTCGATTTGAGGGAATCTCGCAATGATGGAGAATATTCTGAATGATGATGTCCCCCATGCAATAAGGTCCGTACGGACCATCTTGCATGCAAAGAGGTCCGTACGGACCAACTCTGCATGGAAGTCATCATTTCTTCCGGGATTTGAGGGAATATTGTGGACTTTAAGGGGATTTAGTAATCATTGAAACAAAGAGGTCCGTACGGACCTTAATTGCTTTTCTGATTTCCTCGAAAATTCCCAAAAGGTCCTTTTGTCCCTTTATCCTGCAAGGCTCCTCCCCCGGCTGGTCAGGGGTTTGAGAGGGTTTTGAGAGGGTTTTGAGTGAGAGAGGTCTCTGAGACTGCGTGGATGAGTCTGCGGTGATTCCCGTGTGTTTGAAAGGGAGTGATCCAGATTGGGGTACTTACACCAGCGGAGTCGCCAACTGAAATTACCTGGATCCGAGAGGCAGCGCGATCGCGCCCCGGCATCTGGCATCTTTCGCGTTGGAGCGGTTGTCTCGCCGTTTTTTGTTTTCGCATTCGTAGAGTCGCCACGCCGTTTTTTATTAAGCCCAAAACATTGAAAAAGAGCATCAGTTTAAAGATAATTTTAAACTGTTTTTGTGTGATGAGATTTTGAGTTCGGAGGTCAGATGACTCCTCAGGAAGAGAATATTAGAATATTAGAGCTCACCCGAGTCGCCTCGTAAAACGAGTCTTTCGGATACCCCTAATATCCTTTAAATGTTGTGTGTGTGTGTGTGTGTGCTTTAAAAATGCATGTCAGATCTGGATGTCTACATTGTATACTATGTATTGAAATGTATTGAAATAGTAATGGAAGGAAGCCTTACCAATGTTGGTTCGTGTCTGTCTTCCGCTGAGGAATAGTGTTTGAGGTCGGAGTAGCGTTCCGGTACGGATCGGGATTGCTTCAGGAGGGGCCGGTTGTTTGCGGACAGAGTTTCGGCGTGAGTTGATGTTGCAGGCTGCGTTCGGGCAGAGGTTCGGCGTGCGTGGGGATCGCAGGGATCACTCTGGGCAGGTTCGGCGTGCGTTGGGGTGGCAGGAGTCACTCGGCAGAGTTTCGGCGTGATTTGGGATCACCGGTTTGACTCGAAAGAGCCGGACACCGTGGAAAGACTGTGCAAGGCCTCTGAGTACCACGAGGGGCCTCAGAGTACCTCGAGAGTGCCTCGGGCAGCGCGGGAGCGTCGCGAGAGCGCCTGGGAGGCTTCAGAGCACCACGAGGGAGCTCAAAGGCCTCGTAAGGATCCGAAAGGGGCCGAATGCCTCGAAGGACTTAGAGGGGAAGCCAGAAGGCCTAGGGAGGAAGAGAGAAGTGGGAGGTGCTGTGAAAATGAGGAGGGGGAGCCCTCTATTTATAGTGCCGTATTTGGTGCAAAGAGGTCCGTACGGACCTCCCCGGTAATCCAGACTTTTGGTTTTCCTCGATTTGAGGGAATCTGTGATGATGGTGAATATTCCGAAATCATGATGTCCCCGAGCAATAAGGTCCGTACGGACCATCTTCGACATGCAAAAGAGTCCGTACCTAATTCAACTAAGCAAGAGGGTAATCATTTTTCCCGAGATTTGAGGGAATATTGTGGACTTTAAGAGGATTCAGTAATTATTAAAGCAAAGAGGTCCGTACGGACCATTCTTGCTTTTCCAATTTCCTGAAAATTCCCAAAAGGTCCTTTTGTCCATTTTTATCCCAGGAAGGCTCCTCCCTTGGTTTGGCTGGGGGTTTTGAGAGGGTTTTGAGTGCCAGAGGTCGTCGAGACTGCGTTGATGAGTCTGCGGTGTTTCCCGTGTGCTTGAAAGGGGGTGATCCAGATTGGGGTACTTACAGGGGGAAGTATGGAAGATATGTGGAGGTTTGACTATTGGGGAGAGGAGGATGAGTAAATTAGGGGGAAGGGGCATGGCCCCCCACACTACTAAGGCTTCCCATTTATAAACTAAACCCTTTATTCAATTTATTTATTGTACCCATTTTAACCTCCTCTTACTCTTTATCTATTTTCTATTTTTATATTTCCCCCTAGAACATTATTTTATTTCCTTATCATTTTATCCTAATATAAGAAATCAAGTATATAAAAATGAACACATAATATTAACAATAATATTAAAAGCACACAATATGATGCTAAATTAGTGCCTAGGGTTAGGGTCGTTACACTCACTCCCCCTTAAAGAAAATTCGTCCCGAATTTTAAACTTGCTTACCTTACTAATCAATTAAAGAAGGTGTCCCCCCTATAAAAGTCAATTCCGCTGAATCATCATTAGTTGAAGAATCTCCATACACATGAGGAATCATAAGGATAATTTCTTCCATAAAATGTTCCATCGCAATGCTTTCCCATTCGAATCTTCTAACTCTTCTTCAAATCTTGATACCTCTTCGAACTTTAATGATGAATCGCGACTCTAGATCTATGGTCTTCCTCTAAAACTGGCCTTCTAATCTCCAGCAGCAACGGTACGCACATTCCTAGTTGAAGGTTAAATTTTCATCCCATTTTGATACAAAATCCTTGGTCTTCCCATCTTGAAACTAGTCGATAATCCTCTTAACTTCTGAATCATGGTTGAACTTCCTCTAAGGTCTCCACACTATAAGTCTAACTTGAATATTCGCAAAATTATCTCACCATGCAACTCAAAGGATATACTTGTTGACACATAAGCCTTTCGGCTAATCGCATTTGTAATCACAATAACTTTCCCAGGTAGCAAGATATAACACCATTTAAGTCTTTTTAATAATTTCAACCCTCGACTCTGCTTATTGTTAAATTCCTTCCGAGCCAACAAATACTTTAAACTTTTATGATCGGTAACACATCTCATATTTAGTTGCACATAATTTAAAATTTCCACTTGTCAAACGCAAAATAATCTCGGCCTTTACTCCCAAGTTGAAAATAAGAAAATTCTTCTCCTTCTGTTTCACTTCCTCTAAATATAAGTTATCATAAATTAACCTTCTCTTGATATGCAATTAAAAACGCCAAATTCTCACATCCATTAATCAGATAGGATCGGATCTGCAGTCAACCTATTCTTCATTTCTACCTATATGATTCACCCTTATTGGCATTTTACATCATGGATACCTCTTCCAGGTTAACTATATCAACAATAATAAAATTCTCAAGAATCTAATGATACTCCCTTGGTAGCACCCCTTTCAATCCTAAAACTACGGACTCATTATGGCAATATTCCAAAGCCAACTCACAATTATTAAACTTCACACATAAATTCTCCTATTGAAAAATAGATAACACAATTCACAATTGATTTTCATTATATTCTCAACTTCAAATAAGCAAGGATGTCACCACTAATAATTTCCACAAGCCATCAGGATAAGGCTAAAACTCTGCTCATTATAATCACAACAAAATCGAGACCATTCTATAAGGTGTTTTTTTTTTTTTTATATAGGCATTAAACCCGACACTAAATCAATACGTAATTCCCTTTCCCAACCGGAAGTCATATAATACTTTGCTGAAAACACATTTACCAATTTCCTAATTAGCACATAGCATTTTTCGAAGACTTCTTACCTAAGTCTACCGCATACCAATTAAGCTTCACACTTCTTAACCAAAATTTTTCAATCTTTAAGGCATATATAACAAGGATACCACATAAAGGCTTATCTGCATCTAATACCATATAGACCAATTAGGCATAGAAAAGAAGACTCGTTTCATACGATAGTCTATTAATGCACAACCACTACTTAACCAATCTAGGCCAAGTATACATCAAAATCACAAATTGGTAATCATACCAAATCAACTGGCAATACATGCTCAGTTATGACCACATCACGCTAGTGGTAAACCACAGAAGATTCGAGGTACTCTCTCATAAGAGTAGGAACCTCTAACACATAAAACACATCTTAGGCAATGTATGCCACACGAAAGCAAAATGCAATGTCAAACATGCATGAAATAAACCGGGATCTATAAAAGTATGACCCCTACTCCTGAGACAGGTATTATACCTCTAAAGACCGCTGAGGGATCTATCCCTCCAAGACTCAAAACAAAGATTCAACTTTAAACGTTCACTTTTGAATTCCCTTCATTGTCCCTTTTCATTCCACCTCTTTGCCCCCTTTTACCGGTACCCGAAGCTAACCTCTGATGAAATACAGGATAATTTTTCTTGTAGTGACCCATTTCTCCACAATTCATGCATTTCCCTTGCTTACTCCAACACTTGTCTTCAGAATGGCCCATCTTCTTGCAATAACCACATACAATCCTTACCTGACTCGAAGTCGGACGTGATGTCGGAATCGCCACTTCTTCTCTTCTCGCTAACTTCGGTGCTGATCCTCTCTGCTGCCCTCTACTATATCCAGAACCTTGGCCTCGAAATCTCTGTTTACTTCCACTTCCACCCTCCGATTTACCCCGATGCTCGTCAATATCATTCTCTATCCGATAGGCTTTATTCACTGCTGTCTGGAAATCTGTGAAGTCGTGAGTCAATAATTGTTTCCTAAACTCTAGCCTTAATCCCTTCACAAATCGATATATCCTTCTCTCTTCTTCCGGGACCAAATGTGGACAATAGCGAGCTAGCTCCGTAAACCTTGCTGAGTACTGCGCCACGGTCATTGCTCCTTGCTCTAATCCCAAAAACTCAACTTCCTTCTTATCTCTTGTAACCATTGGAATAAAATGATCTCGAAACTTGCGTGTGAAGTTCTCCCAAGTCTGCGGTGTAAGATCCCGATCCCAGCCGTCCTTTACTACTTGCCACCAATGCTCTGCAGGTCCTTCTAACTTGAAGACTGCGCATCTCACCTTTTCTGCATCTGAGCTCTCCATTGCCAAGAAAATTTTATTCATAGCTTCAATCCATCTCTCCGCCGTCACCGGATCTGGGTCTCCACTAAAGCTTGGAGGCATCATCTTGACGAACTTTTTCAAACCATGCCCATGTCTACCTTCTTGATGCTGCCGTACTTACCCTTGTGTTGCCATATTTTGCAAAAATACTTGGAACATGTTCATCGTCTCAACATTCGGATTTCCATCACCCCCGGCATTACCAACATTGCCCGGAACCTGATGCTGATCATCCTCAATTCCATCCATTGAATAAACTCCTGCATCAAACACTCGGCGTAAATTATCACACACTCTCACTCAGCTAGACTCTACCCGAGAACTCTAACCGAGCTTTGATACCAACTGTGAGGACCCTAACCCGGGACCTAACCCGTGTCCCGAGTTAGAGCGTCCCCAAAAGAACTCATACCACCTAAACTTTTTAAAACTTTTATTTAACTTACAACTTAAACATATTGAACATAACCATTTCAAAATAACTTCATTCCTCTCTACATGGGAGGAAGAGTTGAATAACTTTTAAAAGTAACAACCTGTTTTTTTTTATTACAAAAGACTTTGGTTATAACATAGAAACCAAGTTTTATACACACAAACTCCATAAAGGAATTATACAAAATATATCTTCTATGCCAACCTATACATACCCCGACAAATCCCAAAATACCACGTCCAAACTCCTTTCCGTCCTCACTTGGCCGGTCCGCCTGTCTCAGGATCTAAAAACATTAAAGGGAGAGGGGTGAGAATAAATCTCAGCAAGCTATTATGAATGCAGCAATATGCCAAGTAAGATGCAACACATAACCAGGCACATCTCACATATAGGTAAAACAGTAAACACCTTCCGTTACCTTTATTTACCTTTCCCGTCTGAATCATAAGTCGTATTACTGTGGGCATAATACTCCACTATTTCTGTGAATGCATATCCACCAGAACCAATATCATATAATCGAGACAGTTATGATTATAACTCATCTCCTGTGAACTGCTTAGGCATATTCACATCTTATAAGACCCGTTTTTCAGGGAACCAAATAAGATAGTAGCAACTCTGTAAGGCTTTTGGCTCAATACAGATGCTATAACCCCAGTCTGTGGCCGCAGAGGGGGAGAGGTCACAGGTATGATGGACCTTCAATCACTTAGAGAACAAATCAATAATTGATTGAATTCCATTATACCCCCCAATCACATAAAATATAAACACGTTCAAGCACATAATAGATACTTGAAATATAATCCACAAAGGGGATAAGCAATGTAGCCACATGGTAAAATATACTCATGTTCAACCAATATCATAGTGTAACATTTATGTAATACACTAAGCATAGCACTAACAATGAATGTGTGTTCAAGTAGGGTAACAGTATAATCAATAAATCCACCATTGGAATAACAATACAACCATATGATAATCATATCCACACTTGGGATAACAAATTAACAACATAGCATATAAATCCACACTTGGATAATAATGAAACAATGTTGTAAATACACATTTCCAAACTAGCACAATAATGTACCATATAGCTTCTACACTATCCAAACCAATCACCAAGTATATGGGCAAGTAAGGCCACTATGTTTTATAAACAATTCCTACAAAGTCATTATACAACCTCGAATAAACTTAATAAAGGTTCAAGATCTATTTCCCAAGTGAACTACTTTAGTCTAAGTTAAAAGAACTAATTCATATCCGGGTTGGATTAAATTCTACTACTTAATATGGATTAAGGATCATGCTAGGAGGTTGCTAGTACGAATTCAGCAAGACAAGGAACTGGACAGGATTCTGTCGACATGGGTGACCGCCCAAAGAGGTATGGGCGACCGCCCAAGCAAGGGTAAGAGCATGGGTAAATATTGGGGTCATGGGCGACCGCACATGAAGATGTGGGCGACCGCCCAAGTATGGCATGGAAAGGGGATAATTGCTGTGGTCATGGGCGACCGCCCAGACCACATGGGCGACCGCCCACAAGGCTTTTTCCCCAGATTTGGCAGCTGAACCAACACAACCCAAACTTACTAAATTGCAAACTTAGAAGGCTTACTAACTTCAAACAATTCATACTAAACCATGAAATCCAAAATGATTTGCTTAGATTATTTAACACTTGAATCTCCACCCATTTCGTTAACCCATCTCAAGTTTCCACTCTCTAAATCTAATTCCACCAATTTCTTCCATTCTTTAACACTTCCAAAACAACAATATTTTCCTATGACCTTAACCAATTCCTTCATTTCAAGAAAGTTTCCAAAGTATCCAATAAGCATAATAACAACAATAACAACAAGAAATATCTCATGAGCATATAGAGGAAGGAAAGTCATAATAACTCACCTTAGCAATTACAAGATGAAATGGTGATTTTCTAGGTTTGATGAACTCCCCTAGATGCACCAAGCACAAAAGTACAACTTGATTTGAAAATGGAGAAGAGATGAGCTTCCTAGAAGTCTTGAAAGGTGAGGCTTTCAATTGGAGCTTCCATGGAATTTGGGAAGGAAGAAGAAGACAATGAAGAAGAAAGAATGAGGGAGATGTAGGAGTAAGGGGGAAGTATGGAAGATATGGGGAGGTTTGACTATTGGGGAGAGGAGGATGAGTAAATTAGGGGAAAGGGGCATGGCCCCCCACACTACTAAGGCTTCCCATTTATAAACTAAACCCTTTATTCAATTTATTTATTGTACCCATTTTAACCTCCTCTTACTCTTTATCTATTTTCTATTTTTATATTTTCCCCCTAGAACATTATTTTATTTCCTTATCATTTTATCCTAATATAAGAAATCAAGTATATAAAAATGAACACATAATATTAACAATAATATTAAAAGCACACAATATGATGCTAAATTAGTGCCTAGGGTTAGGGTCGTTACAAAAGAGTTCCACAACTCCTTGGTCGTCTGCACGAGACAGTGCTCTCGGTAAAGGGCATCATTTAGCCCACTTAATATGTATATTTTACATATGAGGTTGCCATGATCCCATGCCTATTTGGCTATCCAACTTTGTGTGTCGGTATCATCATCCTGAATAGTAGGGTTGTTCTCTTCCCGTAACTTCTTCAAACCGAGGGTGGTCAAAAGGTACAACATCTTTTGTTGCCAACTTTTGAAGTCCACCCCTTCGAACTTCGTTAGTTCCTTGCCAAGTCCTGGATAAGTCGAAGCAGGAGCAAGTGCAATAATCTGGTTCTTTGCATTTGACTATTGACGGGTGTAGCTCCGGATGACTGAGAGGTTTTATTTTCAGTTCTCATTTCCTTAAAAAAAATGCAAATTACTTCTTACGATTGTTAGAAAAATTATAATGGATATTTGAAAAGGCTTTCTTAAAGAAATAAATGAAAAATAAATAAAATCCAACAAATAAATAAAAATCGGAATACGAAATGTCGAGGCTTATGTTGGACACAATCTCCGTAATAGGTAATTGCCCCGCACTAGTGCTAACGGGTACTGACAATTTTCTTGTAAGATTCAACGACTTTAACTGTTGTTAATATGAGCACTCCAAATTAACGACTTCGGCAAACAAATCTGAATGTTTGAAACTTCTGGACATGAAAGGAATTTATTATTCAATATGATATTTCTCTAACTTGCTATTGAATGCTTGATAACTGAATGAATGAAACTGACATACCTGGGGGGGGGTGCTTTTATCGTTTTCCAAGAATAGTGGTGCCTTTTAGAGAATATACTCAATTTAGATCGTATGGATCTGGATCGTCCGATCTGATCAAGACACCATATTGAGCACATCGACCCAGCTCACTCGAGGAGACGCGAATCTTCCATCTGAATCGACCAATGTCCATTCGAATATACACATCCACCCCTTGCGCCTATTTGGCCTAGTCTGTGCGCCCAGCACACCTGTTCGTCCAAGTCTACGGACCGCCCCACCTGGGCTGCCTTGATCGAACCATGCACCATGCCGAACCAGACCGACCTTACTACCCCGAATCAATTACTGAACCGAATCGCCGGTTCAACCCACACGCCGAACCATCTACCTGGGTGAGCTGGACAAAAATTTATGGCTCATTAGCGAAGTTCAAAGTGTGCCATAAAGTGCCCAATGTGTCATTTGCGCATTTTTTGGGGCTCGGACTCGAATGATGCCCCATTTTCGTGGTTCAAATTTGAGCTAGTCCAAAACTAGCACAAATGAGCTAATATTTGCATGGTTAGCCCAATTGATCAATATGTTGCATAAAAGTAGAATAATTCTTGATTGTTACCTCATTGTATGAGTTTAAAAACTCTCATACTTTGTGTTTTCTAGGCAATGTAGGATATGACTTTTCACATTTACAAAACTCTTTATAAATCCATTTCTAATTGCATGATTTAAGCATTAATTTCTCATTTATCACAATTTGATTTTGAGAAAATAAGTATATAATATTAATCTACTCCAAATATAGATTACAAATATGCAATTTATTTTCATTTATATAAAATGAAATTACATTTAATTTTTGGTTAAATATTAGTTAAACCCAATATTTACATACAAACTCAATAGTCCACAATTTTTTAGCTCCTCATCACCCATACAACTTATCCAACCTCAAAAATAAACAAGCCTTCCTGATACATTGTATCCGGAACACTCGAACATTACTAGAATTACCTAATTTCTGACTCTTGTGATCCTAACATACCAAAATTTTATTTTATTTTTTTGTTCCAAAATGATGTTTCTTACAAAATATAGTTATAATTTAATATTGCTTTTAAAAAGAATAATTTATTTGATACTCCAGCTATGTTAACAGAGGAGCCCTTTAGAATAGTAACCCGTCTTTCCAAAAATAATCTTTCAACTTTTTTTTTTGTTGTTGTTGTTATTATCATTATTGTATTATTTTGATTATTATTATAGTTGTTATTTCTAAATTAAAATAAGTTTTGAGTTTTCACATATCTATAGTATAAATGAGGCCTCCCTTATGAACAGTTTTATGAACAGTTCAAAGCGGCAAATTTCCCATTTTACCCTCATACATTTGACCCTTTCCCATTTTGCCCTTAAAAAAAAATACAAAAAAAAATACTTTACAGATTCCAAAATAATCTTCCCGTCCTCTGTTTCCCTCCTGAAATTTGAATTTTTGTAAAAAAATTCACACCCTCTTCTCTCATTTATATACACCACTTCTTTATACTTTCCAAACTTTACAGTTCAAATTTCAAAATTCAATTAACTACAAAAAGCATTCAAACTTCAAAAGGTAATTTACTTATTTCTCAACTTCAATGTTAATGTTCATACACATTTATTGCTTACTCCTTCAGAGCAAGCTCTAAAAGTTTACTGTTTAATTTCTCTGTTTCATATTTCCTTCTCACCCCCACATCTTCAAATTTCTATCTATGAATGAAAGAGAATTAAGTGATTTTTCCATACCAATCAATAACACAAGTGAACCAACAACAACAAGAAGAAAAGTTTCACACAACTGGAAGGGAAGATTCCAAAATAATCTTTCCCGTCCTCCGTAACAATTATTAAAACCACCATTGATTTTGAATGAGAAAACCACCATTGATTTTGAATGAGAATGAAATTATTACAGAAAGAACGATTAACCAACCTTGAATCCATGAATGAAAGAGAAAATAGAAATGGATTTTAATCAATCTCTCGGCCGGATTGAGGGCGAATTGCGGCCGGATTGAGGGCGGATTGCGGACGATTTACGGGCAGATTGATGTCGAATTGCGGACGGTTCGCGTGACTTAGGCTTCGTCTCCAAAAATCCCAAATTGATTGCTCCGAAGGGAATTTTTGATGGGTAGTTGTCTTCCTTCATTGATTCCTCCATTGATTAGAGCCGATGATTGTGGGAGGGGTGGGGTAGCCACGTTGTAACGCCGATCGAATGTGAGCCGATTGGACGAAATAGACGGACGGACGTTGTAACGGGGAGGGAAGGGAAGGGGAGGGGTAGCCACGGTGGTGAGGCTGGACGGGATGAAGGGAAGGGGAGGCGGTGGTTTCTTTGATTTTGTGTTTGTGTGAGTGTGAGAGAGAGATAGAGAGAGAGTCAGAGAGAGAGAGAGAGTCAGGAGAGTATTTATTTATGTCTCAATTGAAAAGATAAAAAAAATTGTAGCATATCATTTATTCACCCGATTAATTATAAGTTTCCTCAATATAAATAATGTCTTAGTTAATCCAATTAAATTGTTTTTTTTTTTTTGTTTCGAGAGATAAATTAAAGATTTATTTTTGTGACTTTTTATTTCAAAGTAAATATTAATTTTAGATTAGATAGTTTTTTTTTTATTTGAATGTAAATTAGATAGATTTTAATTATTATTATTTAAATATTGTGTTTAATTTTATGTTGTGTTTTTTAATTTTATAATTGAAGACTTTCAAAATAGATATTGTTTATTTTTTATTTGAATGTTGATTTAGATAGTGTTTTATACTATAGATTTACAAGTTGTGTTTAATTTTATAGGTTTGAAAAAAATGAACGATCAAGGAACATTGAATATTTATGGATATGGTGATTCGGCTCTAAGTGAAACAGTAAGTTAATATTTTACTATTACTATTTTATTGTAATTTATTTTTATCAAAAAAAATTAATAAATAAACATATATGTGATATGTGATTGTGATAATAATGTGATTTTTAGATTGACATTTTGCGAAGAAGCAATGTCTCGATTGTCATGCGAGAACCTTTTGAACACGATGAAATGATAAGGGTAAACATTTGATGTTAAATTAAGTTTTTATTTCTTTTTTTTTTGTATTTACATTAATTAACGAATATATATAGATTTTTTGACTAATATTTAGAATTCATTATTAGGATCAAAATCGACTAACCAACTTACCGACATTTGCATTGCCCCCACTGGTATTTAATTCATTTCAGTTTAAATATTTAGTATTGTTTATTTATAATTTCAGTTTAAATATTTATTATTATTTATTTATATTTATAGATTTGATATAGATGCATGTAATTTAATTTTATACTATAGATAATTCTGTCAAATTATGTCAAGTTACGGTGTAACCAAAACTGATAGGCAATAATTAAACCAATAGTGTTAGGCAATTTAGAGAGATGTTTCCTTATTACCACTTCAATAATTATTTTGTCTTTCCTTTGCCTTAATGTTTTTTAAGCTTCCTCTAGTGCCTACAATTTTTTTCCACTTAAACGAAGTACCTCCTCCAAATAAACATATAATAACACTACAATGCCTACAAAATGTAGAAGATAAATTGTACATGATAATGAAAATTAAAGGCCGAACACTAACAATTATTCATTCAACTGTAGCACACCACTACCATTTATACTATAGATATAATAAATAATGTGATTTTTAGGTTAACGAATCAAGTTTAACTCGCAAACGACGTATGTTGAGGGAAAAGATGGCGAAGAACCCAACTGTGCCACCGTCGACTCATCTTATAGGATCAAAAAGATTGAGATCATTTACGTCAGGCGAAACTTTCCCCCCACGAACCCCCGACTTGATGTGCATTACGCCATTGAAAAACTCCCCGATCGAAAATGATGCGATAACATCAGCCATTATTCATGAAGATATTGATTTAAATATCATTCCTCTCCGTCGAAACCTTGAAGATGAATTTTTCTCAACGATTCCTACCTCTCCTGTTGTTGTTCTACCCAATGGGTAAATTTTCAACTTAGCTCACATAACTAGAGATATATATATATACTCTATTATACTTTAGAAATTGATTTAAATAGTATTCTTAAAATCTTTTGTAGGACAACAACTAATCCAAAAAAAGCTGTTAGAGTCGATGCTTGATTGGTAGTTCTTGCAGATATATCTTCAGCTGTATCTTCTGGATTAAAATTCACGTGATGCAATCCTGGTAAATGAACAGCTAACCGCATGACCGGTGGATGTTCACCATGCATTGTGTTTCCAAAGATGTGCCAGCAAGCTTCAGGGGGCTAATATACCTTCCATTAAGGTACTGTTGGATCTCATTAACTCCTCCAATAATCATTGTAGTGCAATCATGTCCTTTGTAAATGTACTTATTGATATTCTTAACACAAACCAAGCCAGCACAAACTTCAACATTTATGTGGCAATTGAACATTCTCGAAAGATGTGGATTGTATGGCACAACACGTCGGTTATCAACTTCTTGTCCCCTGACCGTATAAGTTCGACCAGTATTCCTTCGACGATATGTTGGATATCCACATCCGCCATGGTCGTTGAATATGCATAAGCCTTCGGATATCTTTTAGTGCAGACATTGTTTTCCAAACACGAAGATCCACACGGTCCATGTATCATACAACTCAAGACTGTTTCATGTAAACACGGGATCATCTCTCTCGTCTGGAATTTCAGCACACACAATCTTATCAACTTGTGCACATGTCCTGATTTTGTCTCTTGCAGCAAGAAATAAAAGTAAATGCATATGTGGAAGTCCGTGCTTTTGAAATTCGATCGTGAAAACATGAGCAACTTTAGTAACAAAAACCCCATTATTCTCAATTTCTTTCATTAAAGCTTTACGTTTCAACTCTAAAACACGCGCAACTAAATCAGGACGATCGCTTGCTGATTGATTTGGGAGCAACGCTTTAGTAATTTCTGGCCACTTGGGATTAGCAGTCATGGTAAGGAAGATATCCGGGTGGTGGTGGTATCGTGTGATTGCCATTGAATCTTGAAAAATTTCAAACATATATCTCGGACTACCCAAGAAAGAAGATGGCAAAATCATTGGTCGACCCACTTGGTTTGGATCTCGTGCCTTCTCGTACAATCACTTGATGAGGTCCTTATAAAGTTCACTTCGAAGCTTACTCTGATTCAATATCATGTAGGTCAACCGATTTTGCTCAATTGCAGCAAACGCGTCCACCACAAATTCCTGGTTTAACCTTCCACCCCTCAATATCGTTGAAAATTCACCCTTACGCTGAAAAAGACGATAGCTATAGTAATCCATCTGGGTAATGCGAGATGTAGATGGACAATTTGCATCGACATTCCATCTTTCAAACCGAGTTCCCAGCCGAGCTCGCCAAATGGGAAGAACAACACATAATGCAAAGGTAAGTATGCAGGATGACACTCATTAATTCGCATTAATCCATTTTGCCCTCGTAAATGTAAGAGTATGTCCCTCATACAACTCGGATCATCATTCCCATCACCGGGTAAAATAACTGCAATCTCATTTGCTGTAGGTAAGTTGTATCTACGACGATCCTTTGCAGAGCTGTAATGTAGTCGAACTGGAATGTTTGCATCACCTACTCCAGGTTGACATAAAAATTTCATGAGCTTGACGGTTCTTTGCCGGAAATGGGTTGTTGTTAGTACCCGACCTGAAAATACCCCTGATAGGCATTAAGGAACCTCTGAGGAACTCTCAGTCATTTATGAGTTTCAATAGGCTCAAGTAATATTTCCCCGAAAGCCCTTATTTGTAGTTTTAGAATCCCGATAGACCAAATGTCAGCTAAAACTTCCGAAGGCCATAACTTTTTCATACGAACTCCGTTTTGGGCCCACCGCATATCAAATCGAACGCGAGAACAAGATCTACGCAAAGGTTCGATCGACCCTTTTCAAAAGTGCCGATCGACCCTTCTTTTAAAGGTTCGATCGACCCTTTTTAAAAGTGCCGATCGACCCTTCTTTTAAAGTGCCGATCGACCCTTTTCAAAAGTGCCGATCGACCCTTCTTTTAAAGGTTCGATCGACCCTTTTCAAAAGTGCCGATCGACCCTTCTTTTAAAGTGCCGATCGACCCTTTTTAAAAGTGCCGATCGACCCTTCTTTTAAAGTGCCGATCGACCCTTTTCAAAAGTGCCGATCGACCCTTTCAGTTTTCCCACATCAGTTTCGAAGCCGTTCCTCCCCAATTCCTTTCACTATATAAACCCCACTCCGCCTCACACTTTGAACACGGAATTATTCTACTGAAAACTCAAGACAAAACTTGAGATTTCCTCCATAGAAGACTTGAGACTAAACTCGAGTTTTCTAAGTCTAAATATTTTTAACGTTCTTCGAATCTTCATAGATTCGATCCAAAAGCCTTGCCATCATTAGGTAAGTCTTCTGTTTATTTTTTCTGTCTTTATTATTATTGTCTTTATTATTATGCTAGATTTATTGTTTGCATGCTTAGTATATTTTAATTACTTTATTTCTTGCTTATGTCATATATGCTAGATTTAGGGCTATTTTAATATATTTAAATATGCAATAGCCGAGGATGATCTAAGGTTTCGCCCAAGGAACTCAATGGATCTAGGAACTATTTCTTTCCTTCCACCTTAGTAATAATTGTCCCATGATCAACAATCCCCCAAGGATGAACGTTGATTAGTGCACCTTCCGAGGGCCTAACTCAAAGGTTCTAGGGTGTGATCATTAATTAATTCTTTCTCTCCCCTCCTCCTTATGCATGATCCCGTTTCTTCTATCTATTCCTGTAAACACCACACACAACCAACACCCCACATGCTAGAAAGACCGATTCGTCGGGCAATAGGAGTGATAACGCTTCTTCTTCTGTTGTAACTTGACCCCCGAACCCAATTAACTGTTTAGCCTTTTTTCAAAGCTTTGGGCTATATCAAAGTGGCGTGGCGACTCTCAAAATTTAAATTAATATTTTTAATATGGTTTAAATTGAGTGTCACTAAATGAATATCCTATTTCGATCCGACTTTATATAATTAATTATTTCAAACTTCCGAATGCGCGTTGCATCGGGACGGGGTATTCACAGTGGCGACTCTGCTGGGGACTGTTTTGAAATCTTTTCAAACTAAGTGGGTCAGACTTTCGTTTTCTTGTATGGTGTTGTATTTTTACTTCCTTTTTCTTTTTCTCCTATTCTTAACTGTTGCATTGCATGCATGCATCTCATAAAAAAATCTTTCTCTTTTTTCCTTAAAAAAAAAAAGAATTAGACTTTTTACCTCACACTACCACTAGAGTCCGTGTCACACTGCACAGCTACCCCTTAACCCTTCGGAGAAGCCAAAGTGCGGGAAGTGTGGTGATCATGTTGCCTCCCTTCCGAGTCTCACTTGGTCATCCACTCATCAGTGCGCTTCGGCTGCACGGTGGGAGCCTGAAATCTAACCCTTGTGTCACCCACTTTGCTAGGAATACACTCCTTGTGACCGGTTGGTTTGACTAGCTTTTTCATGTAGACAATTAATAAGGTCTTTATGTTGAGTCACTACGAATCAGTGATAAGTCAAGATCTATAGAGAGAAAAGAGCACAAAAAATTTGATTTCCTTTTTAAAAGGATGTGCCATGTAAGGTCGAGTGCTTGTTAAAAGATTTTGTCTTATCATAGGTCTGTGGTACTTCCCATAAATATCATCTTAAATGTCTATATGAGACGATTAGTCGTTAGGATCCACCACTTTAGGACATTTAGTTAGTTGCGAAAAAAGGGTATCCCTTCCAACCAAGAGTAGGGTCTATAAAATAGAGGGCTTTTTTGTAAATAAAGTGCTTAACTATCCCTCATTTCTAGGACCCTCCGAGGTCCGCTCTTCATTTCTAGGACCCTTCGAGGTCCACTCCTCATTTTTAGGACCTTCCGAGGTCCGCTCCTCATTTTTAGGACCTTCCGAGGTCCGCTCCTCATTTTTAGGACCTTCCGAGGTCCGCTCCTCATTTTTAGGACCTTCCGAGGTCCGCTCCTCATTTTTAGGACCTTCCGAGGTCCGCTCCTCATTTTTAGGACCTTCCGAGGTCCGCTCCTCATTTTTAGGACCCTCCGAGGTCCGCTCCTCATTTTTAGGACCCTCCGAGGTCCGCTCCTCATTTTTAGGACCTTCCGAGGTCCGCTCCTCATTTTTAGGACCCTCCGAGGTCCGCTCCTCATTTCTAGGATCCTCCGAGGTCCGCTCCTCATTTCTAGGACCCTTCGAGGTCCGCTCCTCATTTCTAGGACCCTTCGAGGTCCGCTCTCTCAATCTAGGACCCTCCGAGGTCCGCTCCTCATTTCTAGGACCCTTCGAGGTCCGCTCTTCATTTCTAGGACCTTTCGAGGTCCACTCTTCATTTCTAGGACCTTCCGAGGTCCACTCTTCATTTCTAGGACCCTCCGAGGTCCACTCTTCATTTCTAGGACCCTCCGAGGTCCACTCTTCATTTCTAGGACCTTCCGAGGTCCACTCTTCATTTCTAGGACCTTCCGAGGTCCACTCTTCATTTCTAGGACCCTCCGAGGTCCACTCTTCATTTCTAGGACCCTCCGAGGTCCACTCTTCATTTCTAGGACCTTCTGAGGTCCACTCTTCATTTCTAGGACCCTCCGAGGTTCCGAGGTCCGCTCCTCATTTCTAGGACCCTTCTAGGTCCGCTCTCTCAATCTAGGACCCTCCGAGGTCCGCTCCTCATTTCTAGGACCCTCCGAGGTCCACTCTTCATTTCTAGGACCCTCCGAGGTCCACTCTCCATTTCTAGGACCCTCCGAGGTCCACTCTTCATTTCTAGGACCCTCCGAGGTCCACTCTCCATTTCTAGGACCCTCCGAGGTCCACTCTCCATTTCTAGGACCCTCCGAGGTCCGCTCCTCATTTCTAGGACCCTCCGAGGTCCGCTCCTCATTTCTAGAACCTTCCGAGGTCCACTCCTCATTTCTAGGACCCTTCGAGTTCCACTCCTCATTTCTAGGACCCTCCGAGGTCCGCTCCTCATTTCTAGGACCCTTCGAGGTCCGCTCTTCATTTCTAGGACCTTCCGAGGTCCACTCTTCATTTCTAGGACCTTCCGAGGTCCACTCTTCATTTCTAGGACCCTCCGAGGTCCACTCTTCATTTCTAGGACCTTCCGAGGTCCACTCTTCATTTCTAGGACCTTCCGAGGTCCACTCTTCATTTCTAGGACCCTCCGAGGTCCACTCTTCATTTCTAGGACCCTCCGAGGTCCACTCTTCATTTCTAGGACCCTCCGAGGTCCACTCTTCATTTCTAGGACCTTCTGAGGTCCACTCTTCATTTCTAGGACCCTCCGAGGTTCCGAGGTCCGCTCCTCATTTCTAGGACCCTTCGAGGTCCGCTCTCTCAATCTAGGACCCTCCGAGGTCCGCTCCTCATTTCTAGGACCCTCCGAGGTCCACTCTTCATTTCTAGGACCCTCCGAGGTCCACTCTCCATTTCTAGGACCCTCCGAGGTCCACTCTTCATTTCTAGAACCCTCCGAGGTCCACTCTCCATTTCTAGGACCCTCCGAGGTCCACTCTCCATTTCTAGGACCCTCCGAGGTCCGCTCCTCATTTCTAGGACCCTCCGAGGTCCGCTCCTCATTTCTAGGACCTTCCGAGGTCCACTCCTCATTTCTAGGACCCTTCGAGGTCCACTCCTCATTTCTAGGACCCTTCGAGGTCCGCTCCTCATTTCTGGGACCCTCCGAGGTCCACTCTTCATTTCTAGGACCCTCCGAGGTCCGCTCCTCATTTCTAGGACCCTCCGAGGTCCACCCTCCATTTCTAGGACCCTCCGAGGTCCGCTTTTTACTTCTTGGACCCTTCAAGGTCCACACCCTCTACTGCGGACCGCCCTAGGTCCAGTCTCTCTATCTTGGACCGTTCAAGGTCCACTCTTTGACCCTTCGTGGTGCTCTTCCTATACTATGTCCACTCTCCCAATCTTGGACCATTCAAGGTCCACTTCTCATATCTTGGACCGTTCAAGGTCCACTCCTCATATCTTGGGCCGTTCAAAGTCCGCTCCTCTTATCTTGGACCGTTCAAGGTCCGCTCTTCTTCTCTTGGACCCTTCAAGGTTCACTCCTCTTCTCTTGGACCGTTCAAGGTCCACTCCTCATATCTTGGGCCATTCAAGGTCCGCTCCTCTTCTCTTGGACCCTTCAAGGTCCGCTCCTCTTCTCTTGGACCCTGCAAGGTTCGCTCCTCTTCTCTTGGACCCTTCAAGGTTCACTCCTCTTCTCTTGGACCCTTTAAGGTCCACTCCTCTTCTCTTGGACCCTTTAAGGTCCACTCCTCTTCTCTTGGACCCTTTAAGGTCCACTCCTCATCTCTTGGACCCTTCAAGGTCCACACTCCTCATATCTTGGACCGTTCAAGGTCCGCTCTTCTTCTCTTGGACCCTTCAAGATCCACTCCTCAATTTAGGACCCTTCGAGGTCCACTCTCTCTATCTAGGACCATTAAAGGTCCACCTTTCCACCTGAGACTCTTCGAGGTCCACCCCTCGTCTCTTGGACCATCCATGGTCCATTCCTCTACCTTAGACCCTCATGGTCTACATTCTTCAATTTAGAACCCTTCAAAGTTCTACCTCTTACCTCTTGAACCATCCGCAGTTTCCTCCCTTAGTCTTAAAACCATCCATAGTTTAGATCCTTTATCTCTAGCACCCTTCAGCCAAAGACCCACCTAGATCAAACCTCTCTCGACCCATCTAGATCAAACCACCATCTAGGGCCTACCTAAGCCAACTTACCAAGTCCGATTAGCTCGTCTAGATCACCCTCACTTATATTTGACCAAGGATCGAGTCATCTTCCTCTCCCTTTTTCACCAAATGGACTCTTTTACATTCATCCTCTCTCTTTCTCTAAACTTAACCCTGGTTGTATCATCAATCGGGGCCCCCTCGAACTACGGTGACCTGAGACTCGTACCTTAAAACGGTAAGGGTTACGTAGGCAACTTCAGCCCGGTCAAACTCTCAAATTGTGGAGATCAACTATTTTCTCAGAGATGCCTTAAGATTAATTATGAATCTAATTCAACTCATTGGTTTGACTCTGCCGTATGTTCTTATAGAATTCTACATCATGTCTCTGGAGAAAAGCATTGAAGCCCTCAAAGAAGTCTCAAACATGAGGATGGGAGTGATCAACCTCCTCAAAGACATGCATGAAATTGAGCAGCACCATTTGTCTTACATTCAGGAATACTTGAGAAGAGTTCCTCCTCCTATTCAATTCCGGGGTCCCTATCATCCACATGCTTATGGTTCCCCTTATGGTCCTACACATCAGAATTTCTCATTCAGGATGCCTGCTGTGGCTACCAACCAACTAAAGGCATCAATACCCGAGAAGAAGATCAACAAGGAACATTTTGATGACTTAGGAATGCCTGTGGGTGAGTTCTTCGACATTTTGGTGGGAAAGAATTTGATCGAGCCGCTCGAGAACTACAAGCCTATTAACCCAAAGGAAGACTTAGATACATCCAAGTTTTGCAGATACCACAAGTACGCTGGGCATACCACTGACAAATGTGTGCAACTGAAACGCTCAATTCAAAGATTGATCAACCAAGGGAAGACCCAAGGCCTCATTGATGAAGGAACCCTCACCCTTCGAGGGAAGATTTAGATTCATTCAGTCTTGTAGGTTCTAGTGCGTCTTTTACGTCCATTTTGGGCATTGATATGTAATGTCCACTTTGAACTAGTTACTTCAATAATAAAAAAGGTCTTTCTTTCTTTTCTCTCTAGACTTGAGACATAATCTCGCATTACTTTCAAGAAGATTGTTTTATTTATAATTATCACTTGGTTGCTAATCTCACTGATAAACTCACCGGCTAATAAAGTAAACAATGAATGAATGCTTTGATTGGAGTAAACAACTCACCGTCCCTTCTTCATACACACCATCTCTATACACCATCTCTATACACCATCTCTATACACCATCTCTATACACCATCTCTATACACCATCTCTATACACCATCTCCATACACCATCTCTATACACCATCTCTATACACCATCTCCATACACCATCTCCATACACTCTCTCCATACTCCACCATACACTTTTCATACACTTTCCCCCACTTGACCTCCTTTCCATATGGTCAAGACAAGCACAAAGACCGTTGTTGCTCATCATCAGAAAATAGCTGCTCACGCCACTACAATTTAAAGAAAGAGGTTTTTCTTATCCTTCACAAGTGCTGCATGAATATCAACTTGGGGCTCACCAACCCCCCAATCTCGCGTCTCCTCTGATTTTCCATTCGATCGATAAGCTTCCATTGAATATGCTCACATATCTTTCTCATGGTCCGAATACATTCTGCCTTACTTAATAAGTCGGTTAAATGAGTTTGCATTTATTTTAAACACTCTTTTGAGAATGCCATCCAGTAGCGATTGAAGCTTAAACCTCTCACCATAGGAAACCATAACCTTATCCTCACTAAATAATACCCTTTCATTTCAAGATCGACAAGTTTTGAGACCCTAAGAAAGAAACTCATACAAGGGGCTCCTTCGACTCACGAAAGAAGGGACCACCTCCAAGCCCAAGAGGGAAAAGGTAAAAGCATCCTAAAGGCATACGCTAGGGGCTATCGCGAGCAAGCAAATCCGAAGACTTTGCTCGAGAAGAGGGTATAAAAAAAAAAAAAAAAAAAAAAAAAAAAAAAAAAACTCCCTCCGAAGTGAACCTCCCATCTCAAAGGTTGTGAAAATGAGACATCAAGTGAAAGTCCTATCGTGATCAAGTTACCTGCCGAAAGGTTGTGAAAATGAGACATCAAGTGAAAGTCCTATCGTGATCAAGTTACCTGCTGAAAGGTTGTAAAAACGAGACATCGAGTGAAGGTACTATCGTGATCAAGTTACCTGCTGAAATCACAACAAACTCGCGAGAAGAAGCAATAAAGATTCCCTCTTGGACAAATCCCATAAACCCATTCCAAAGTCCATCCTCTCACTTTTAGAGGATTCCATCACCACCCTTGACCTTGCCAAAATCAAAGTTAACCTCACTCTTAGAGGTTCTGAAGAAGAAGCAACAAAAATTCCCTCTTGGACAAATCCCGTAAACCAATTCCAAAATACATCCTCTCACTTTTAGAGGATTCCATCACCACCCTTGACCTTATCAAAATCAAAGTTAACCTCACTCTTAGAGGTTCTGAAGAAGCAACAACAAGAAAATCCCCTCACCTTAGAAATTCCAAACACATCCCTCAAGCCAACCTCTCAGCAAATGGCCCAGCCGACCTCTCACTTTAAGAGGTCATGTTAATCATCACCTAATGATCGATCGCAATCCAAAGCCCGGCTACAACCACTACCGTATGGCATTCTCAAAAGATTATTTAAAAGAAATGCATATTCAGATTTTTGAGTCACTTGTTATCCTACGTGAGCATATTACATATTCTCTCAAAAGTTTGGGAACTCGTCCTATTCTTGAAATTCGTTCATTCGAATCCTCAAACACTGTCTGCAAAAGTCTCACTGGGGCTTCGCATCCGTGCCTCTCAGCGGCACTCCGGTAAAAGCAAGGAGACACGCGCCAGGGACTACTCCCCTCGGCTTGCGAGAACAAAGGAACAAAGAATCTTCACTTGAAGGAATGAAAAAATCTTTGGGTTATAATCAGTCAATTCACACCTTTTCTTCCACCCCAATCTTTTTTCTATTTTTCATTCTTTCCCATGAAGGAGATCAATGCAACGGCAGCCCGCACCACAATTACCACCGAACAGAAGCAAAGCAAGCAACAACGGAACATCCTTCTCCTTCTAAAGACAAGCCGATTTCACCTTCAAATCAAAACATTCATTTGTTTACCTATATAATTGGAATTTGATAAACCAATCGGTGAGGTCCATTCACGAGCAATCAAGATATAATTCTCAATAAAATAATTCTTCAAATGTCTCGACAAGTCTTCTTTTTCTACATCATAGGAAAATAGAGCCAAACACTTTTTCTTCGTCTCGGGGGCTTCCATACACTTTTTTACACCTTGTGATGCTTATACTCTCCCAAAAGAGTCAAACCCAAAAGCGAAAGTGTCATACACGAACTCGGGATCCATTCCCACCTTCGAAAAAATGCGCCCGCACATATACATTTCCGAGTCTTGTCCAATGACCGATTGACCATTGTTCGAAACGAGGGGTCGCCCCGGCCGCAAGATGACTCTGCCGCAAATAGGGATGCATTGAATCTCTCCAAGCCGGGGCTTTTGTTAAGCCGTTTTCTCTCAGGCTCTCTTCGGTTTGCTCCGCATCATCAACCGGGGCTTCGCCATTCCCTTCAGGTTTGCTTTGCATCATCATCATCGGACTTCGCCAAGGTCACTTCATCAAACATTGGGGCTCCTCAACAAAAATGGGTCGACTATGTGCTCTAACAAAAATCGGAGCTCCAATGAAGTCATATCTAGCATGAAGGGCATCCCTTGTCATCAAGATCAGCATGTGGCAAACTCTTTGAGTTAGTTAGAAACATGATTAATCATAAGGCCTCTTTATCAAATAAACATGCTTGCAAAATACTGTCCTCCTTGGTACCTTGTTTACAAAAATCACTCTTTGGTCTCCACAAATTTTCAAACTCTTCAAATCTATCAAAAACGTATCTCTGTGACTCTCAAGATGACTCGGCCCTTACCTCTGGACATCAAACTTACCTAATCCCACCTTCTATCATCGACACTTACTCGGCCTCGCCTAGTTTAAACCAATAACCTTTCTGCTCAAACTGCCTTGTTTAGACTTACCGCAAATGTAAAACCCTAGCCTCAAACCTAGGTGACAAATACCCCTCTAAACTCTAGCCTCAAGCCTAGGTGACAAATACCTCTCTAAACCCTAGCCTCAAACCTAGGTGACAAATACCTCTCTAAACCCTAGCCTTAAGCCTAGGTGACAAATACCTCTCTAAACCCTAGCCTTAAGCCTAGGTGACAAATACCTCTCTAAACCCTAGCCTTAAGCCTAGGTGACAAATACCCTTCTAAACCCTAGCCTCTGTAACGATGTGCTGCCTTTTTCGCGGGAAAAATTCGATTTTTGCGTTTCTTTGAAAAACCAAATAAAACCGGAAAAAACGGAGTCGCCACGCCATTTTAATTTTGAAGGGCCAAAACTTTGAAAAAAGCCCGAGATCAGAGATTTAGGTTCGGAGGTCATGTTACGCGTCGGGAAGGACGTTAGTGTGCACCCGACGCGCCTCGTAAAAACGAGTCTTCCAAGCTGAAAATCATTTGTGTGTGTGTGTGTGTGTGTGTATTTTGGCCAAAATAATTTGAAACTGGAAAAAGTAAAAATTGGGGTGTCTTTTTAAGACTTTAAACTGATCCCATGATTTTTTGGAGAATTTTTGGTTTGAGATTTGGTACTCAAAAAACCTTTTGAAGTTGAGAAGTCACTTCTGCCAGAAGGAAATGGCAGCAGACACCTGATTTTGAAATGGATTCAAGGGTCCTAAAACTTCATAATCTGGATGAACTCAGAGAATGAAAGTTTCTCTAGACTCCTTGAATAAACTTTGTGTGAAAGAAATTTCCATTTTGGAGAAGATTTGAGGGGTCAAAACCTTATGGAAACCTCAGATATGAGATCTGGATTCCCAGAAGCTGATGAACTAGCCTCTGAAAGAAAAATTGAAAAGAGGAGTTTTACTCACCCAAAAAATAAGGTAAAAATATGTCTGGAAAGCTCTGGATGTTGGCTACAAAAAGTGTTTTGTAGTCAACACCAAATTCCAAGTTCATCTGTGTCCAAAAATTAAGACCATGGACTGAGGTCTGAGAAAATTGCTACTGGACAGCAACTTCTCAAGAAAGAAAATATGATTTTAAGGGGGGGTTTTGCATCCATGCTTGTCCCCATTTCCCTAGGTTTTGGTTAGTGATCACTAGACATTTTAGTGGTGAATCAACTATACCAAACCATCCTTGGGGTAGATTAGGACTAAGCATTTCATTTGCTTGGGGAGGGGGATTTTACCCTTTAAAATCAAGATTTAGTGCTTGAAAATGGTTTTTTAGGGTTTTGAAAGTGCATTTTTGCAAGTAAGAAAGAAAAGCTTTGAAAATAATGTTGATCTTTGTAGAAGATCATCCATGGAGATGGTCTTCCATGGTGATCTTCTTAGATCTAGAGAAAAAAGATGAAAGAACTACATTTTGTAGTTTGAAGATGCATGCATGGATGAGATTTAGGGTTAGGAAGAGGAGGGTTTACCAATCTTCCTTGTGTTCTTGAGTGTTGGGCTTGAGTGTATAAGTGTTTAGGGGTTTAATATGAGAGTGAATGGATGAGTATGAGTTGGGAAAGATTGGAGAGAAAAAGGTGACAATTCTTGAGAATTCTCACTGTTTTCTCTCTATATTTTGCCAGAACTTCGTTGCTATTGTGTTCTTCCTCCTTATTTTTGTGACTGGAGGGCTCAATTTATAGCCCTCTGAAAATTACATACTTGTCCGCGCGGATAGGATCAGCAACAGTGCACTGTTCATTAAATGCGGCTTCACTTTGGACAAGAAGAATAATCTTTTTCAAAATTCAAATTGACCACAGCTTTTTGTTTCAAAGATTGCTATATTTGGTTTTCTTCATTTGTTTTTCTTTTTGAGATTCTTTTTAAGGTTTAACCTTAAATAACAATGCCCATTTTACCCTCACTTTGTTAGAAATGTTAGGATAGTTAGGAATTGTTAGAAATGTTATAACTTCCGTTAATTTTCTAACGGAAATTCTAACAAGCTCAAATTGGAGCACTTACAGTAGCCCCTCGGCGACGGCGCTTTCGAAGAAAGCGGGGTCGCCGATAAGAGTAAGGCTCCATATTTGGCGTGATGATCGAGTGATCGGGTGGCCGAACCTAGCGATAGGCTACCTACGTATCCCGAATGGGAATCAAGCTGCCGTAGTTCGGGTCTTTGACCCCGGGAGATGATGGCGTTTAGGTGCCTCGAACTCCGATGAGCGAGTTCTGCAGTCGGTTCTGGAGAGAAACTCTGCTGGGATAAGAGATGACCATTTTCGGTCGATGGGTATCCGCTCCGCTGGGATAGGAATGACCATTTTTGGTCTCTGGGATGATTGCGATTTATCGCTTAGCGGCGTCTTAGGTGCCTCAAACCTTCGAGATGGCGTTTTAGGTGCCTCGAACCTTGATGATGGCGTTTTAGGTGCCTTGAACCTTGGAGATGGCTTTTTAGGCGCCTCGGACCTTGATGATGATGGCCTTTTAGGCGCCTCGAACCTTGATGATGATGGCTTTTTAGGCGCCTCGAACCTTGATGATGATGGCTTTTTAGGCGCCTCGAACCTTGATTTGAAATGGCCTTTCGGTGGACCTTGTCTCGCGCCGAAGGAGGGTGACCGTTTTGGTCGAGGGGCCGGACCTAATGATAGGCTACCTACGTATCCCTAGTGGGAATCAAGCCCTTTCGTAGTTCGAGTACTACTCGAGATTCCGTTGGCTTTTGGGATTCCGTTAACTTTCTTTGGGGATTTCGTTAGCCTTTGTGAGGAAAATCGACGTATTTGTCTGGGAAATCGGTCTTACGTTTGATCCGTTGGAAGATTTTGATGAAAGATACGGGATCTCGTTATCTTTCTCGGGGCACTCGGACATTGGCCATTGATCTCGAGGGTAATTTTGATGAAAGATACGGATCTCGTTATCTTTCTCGGGGCACTCGGTCTTACGTTTGACGCAGGGGTAATTTTGATGAAAGATACGGGATCTCGTTATCTTTCTCGGGCACTCGGTCTTACGTTTGATCAGGGGGTAATTTTGATGAAAGATACGGGATCTCGTTATCTTTCTCGGGCACTCGGTCTTACGCTTGATCGCCGGTAATTTTGATGAAAGATACGGGATCTCGTTATCTTTCTCGGGCACTCGGTCTTACGCTTGACCGCCGGGGTAATTTTGATGAAAGATACGGGATCTCGTTATCTTTCTCGTGGCACTCGGTCTTACGCTTGATCGCCGGGGTAATTTTGATGAAAGATACGGGATCTCGTTATCTTTCTCAGGGCACTCGGCCTTACGTTTGATCGCCGGGGTAATTTTGATGAAAGATACGGGATCTCGTTATCTTTCTCAGGCACTCGGTCTTACGCTTGATCGCCGGTAATTTTGATGAAAGATACGGGATCTCGTTATCTTTCTCGTGGCACTCGGTCTTACGCTTTGATCGCCGGGTAATTTTGATGAAAGATACGGGATCTCGTTATCTTTCTCGGCACTCGCCTACGCTTGATCGCCGGGGTAATTTTGATGAAAGATACGGGATCTCGTTATCTTTCTCGGGGCACTCGGTCTTACGTTTGATCGGCCGGGGTAATTTTGATGAAAGATACGGGATCTCGTTATCTTTCTCGGGGCACTCGGCCTTACGCTTGATCGCCGGGGTAATTTTGATGAAAGATACGGGATCTCGTTATCTTTCTCGGGCACTCGGTCTTACGTTTGACTCACCGGTAATTTTGATGAAAGATACGGGATCTCGTTATCTTTCTCGAGGCACTCGGCCTTACGTTTGACCGCCGGGGTAATTTTGATGAAAGATACGGGATCTCGTTATCTTTCTCGGGCACCTTGGCCTTACGCTTCGATCGCCGGGTAATTTTGATGAAAGATACGGGATCTCGTTATCTTTCTCGTGGCACTCGGTCTTACGCTTTGATCGCCGGGGTAATTTTGATGAAAGATACGGGATCTCGTTATCTTTCTCGTGGCACCTTGTCTTACGCTTCGACCGCCGGGTAATTTTGATGAAAGATACGGATCTCGTTATCTTTCTCGTGGCACTCGGCCTTACGCTTCGATCGCCGGGAAGATTTTGATGAAAGATACGGGATCTCGTTATCTTTCTCGGGGCACTCGGTCTTACGTTTGGATCAGGGGTAATTTTGATGAAAGATACGGATCTCGTTATCTTTCTCGGGGCACTCGGTCTTACGTTTGACCGCCGGGGAAGATTTTGATGAAAGATACGGGATCTCGTTATCTTTCTCGGGGCACTCGGTCTTACGTTTGACTTGACCGGGGTAATTTTGATGAAAGATACGGGATCTCGTTATCTTTCTCGTGGCACTCGGTCTTACGTTTGATCGCCGGGGTAATTTTGATGAAAGATACGGGATCTCGTTATCTTTCTCGTGGCACTCGGTCTTACGTTTGATCGCCGGAAGATTTTGATGAAAGATACGGGATCTCGTTATCTTTCTCGGGCACTCGTCTTACGTTTGACCGCCGGGTAATTTTGATGAAAGATACGGATCTCGTTATCTTTCTCGGGGCACTCGGTCTTACGTTTGCGAAAGATACGGGATCTCGTTATCTTTCTCACTCGCTTACGTTTGGTGGGAGATTTTGATGAAAGATACGGGATCTCGTTATCTTTCTCGGGGCACTCGGTCTTACGTTTGACTGCCAAGTAATTTTGATGAAAGATACGGATCTCGTTATCTTTCTCAGGGCACCTGGTCTTACGTTTGACTCAGGGGTAATTTTGATGAAAGATACGGATCTCGTTATCTTTCTCGGGCACTCGGTCTTACGTTTGACTCGGAGTGATTTTGATGAAAGATACGGATCTCGTTATCTTTCTCGGGGCACTCGGTCTTACGTTTGGCTGCCGGGTAATTTTGATGAAAGATACGGGATCTCGTTATCTTTCTCTGGCACCTTGGCCTTACGCTTGACTCCGCCGGGGGTAATTTTGATGAAAGATACGGGATCTCGTTATCTTTCTCGGGCACTCGGTCTTACGTTTGATCGCCGGAAGATTTTGATGAAAGATACGGGATCTCGTTATCTTTCTCGTGGCACTCGGTCTTACGTTTCGATCGTCGGGTAATTTTGATGAAAGATACGGGATCTCGTTATCTTTCTCGGGGCACTCGGTCTTACGTTGATCACGGGGTAATTTTGATGAAAGATACGGGATCTCGTTATCTTTCTCGGGGCACTCGGCTCTTACGTTTGGCTCAGGGAAGATTTTGATGAAAGATACGGATCTCGTTATCTTTCTCAGGGCACTCGGTCTTACGTTTGACTGACGGGGTGATTTTGATGAAAGATACGGATCCGTTATCTTTCTCGGGGCACTCGGTCTTACGTTTGGCCGGGGTAATTTTGATGAAAGATACGGGATCTCGTTATCTTTCTCGGGGCACTCGGTCTTACGTTTGAATGCGGGGTAATTTTGATGAAAGATACGGGATCTCGTTATCTTTCTCGGGCACTCGGTCTTACGTTTGACTATCAGGGAAAGATTTTGATGAAAGATACGGGATCTCGTTATCTTTCTCGGGGCGCTCGGTCTTACGTTTGACTGCCGGGAAGGGTTTTGATGAAAGATACGGGATTCGTCATCTTTCTCGTAAGGCACTTCGGTCTTACGTTTGACCGCCGGGGTAATTTCGATGAAAGATACGGGATCTCGTTATCTTTCTCGGGGCACTCGGTCTTACGTTTGGACTCACGGAGTAATTTTGATGAAAGATACGGGATCTCGTTATCTTTCTCGTGGCACTCGGTCTTACGTTTGGCTCCGGGGTAATTTTGATGAAAGATACGGGATCTCGTTATCTTTCTCGGGGCACTCGGTCTTACGCTTGATCGGGGTAATTTTGATGAAAGATACGGGATCTCGTTATCTTTCTCGGGTCACTCGGTCTTACGTTTGACTGCCGGGGGTAATTTTGATGAAAGATACGGGATCTCGTTATCTTTCTCGGGGCACTCGGTCTTACGTTTGACTCAGGGAAGGATTTTCTTGACAAGGGGCCTGACTTTGGTTAACTTTGGTTATCTTGTCAAGTTGGGGACTGAATTGCAGAGTCCTGAAATTTTAAGGGGCAAAAGGGTCATTTTGACCCTTGCAAACCTATCCGCGCGGATAGGGATGGAAAGTCAGGGGTATTAATTAGGGCCAACGCCCTTCTTCTTCCCCATTCAATTTTTTGAACACAGACGAGAGAGGGAGAGAGCAGAGCCGCCATTGTTGGCCTAGGAGCTTCAAAATTCGTCCGATTTCTTCGATTTTTTGAGCAATGGAACACGGGGAAGGCGCTTTTCAAGGCCAAGGGCGTGGTCCTATAGCGGAGAGGCGATTGGAGCTTGTCCGGATGAGGAGGCATTACAACCTCTCGCAATCGGTCGAGGAGGAGCATTACCCCGATGCTTGGCAACATTGGGCTTCGGATCCGCATCTCCGAACGGTATACTTCGAATCCTCTTGATCCTCTTTTCGATTTCTTGCTTGAAATTTTTGGGTGATTTTTGAATTTTTTTTTTTGAATATTGAATATTGATATTGATGATATGCAATGTTGCAATGAATTTGTGAGTGTCCCAAAAATGCGCATTTTGCTTGGGAAAAGAATTGGCATTTTTGCCACATTTTTTTTTTTGATTCGAAAATTACTTGTGAAAATTCGAGGAATTGTGATTTCTTTTTTTTTTTTGAAATTGAATATTGCATGTTGATGATGATGATGATTTTTTTTTGAATTTGAATTTTGATATTGATGAATGATGATGATTTTTTTTTTTTGAATTTGAATTTTGATATTGATGAATGATGATGATTTTTTTTTTGAAATTGAATTTTGATATTGATGAATGATGATGAATTTTGATATTGATGAATGATGATGCAATGCATGCATTTTGTTTGGAAAGAATGGGCATTTTGCCAATATGAGATGTATGTTTAGATTTTTTTTTTTTGAAAAGTGGGACGGATTTTTTCTCCCGTTGCGTGTAAGATGATATGCATGTATGCATTTTTTTTTTGTTGAAAATGGGACGGAGTTTTTACTTCCGTAGGAATGCATCTTTTTTTTTTTGATGAATGCATTGGGACTTGCTGAAAATTGTTTTCTTTCATGCGAGAAAAATGGGGCTATGCTCATTGTATGCTGTTATGCTGTCGAATTTTCCTTTTTTTTTTTTTTTAATGTATGCAAATGCAAAGATTTTTTTTGACATTTTCTCTCTTTTTTTTTTTTACAGGGCGGAAACCGTTTTGTGACGGAGCAGCTGAACAAAATGAAGACTCGAGGATCGGTGGAGTCTGTGATTGACTTGTGGGACCGGCTTCCGAATGCGGGCCGAGGAGCTTTGCCGAGTCCGAGACAGATCGTTGTCGAGACGGGGCTCGGGAGTTTGTCGAGTGCTTGAGGGGACCGGTCAAGTTCCCTAAGTGCAAGGGCTTGATGTTTGCTCGCGCAAAGACCGGTGGGACGCGACCCACACCTTCCACTTCTTCGGGGCGAGGCGACCGTTACGCCTTCTCGACTATGCCGCGATCACGGGTCCGTCCTTCAATGGACGCAGCATTGAGTGGAGAGATGGCTACAAAGCGACGCGGACCAGCAGACCTTCTTGGATTTTCCCCTATTCCCAAAAAGGGATGGGGATGGAGTATGCCGTGGTCTACGGTAAGATCGTGGAGACCATCGCGAGTTACGAGGCCGGGGAGGATAGGTTTAGCGCCGAGCGCATTGCTAGGTCCTTCCCGTGGTTTACTTTCTCGAGCACGCTCTTTGGTCATGCCGAGGGGACGGCGGTCTTTGCCTTGCCGAGGTCCTCGGGAGGACATGGAGACGGTTGGAGATGTCTCGTGGGGGAGGCCGGGCCGGGCCGAGCCGTACTTCGCTCTTGATAGATACAAATTCTAAGGCCGTGAGCTCCTTGCATCGCTTCGAGTTTGCTCGAGGTATAAGCTCTCTTTTGCTTTCCCTCTTTCCTTTGAGCGCGCACTTCTCTTTTTTTTTTTTTTGCACTTGGATTGATTCGATCTTTGCCTTCGCAGTACGGGCGCCGGAGTTCTTCCACGTCACGGTGTGGAGGCGGCCCGAGGCGTACGTCGGGCGTATCCGGCCATGCAGCCTTGGTCCAAGCATGCCCGGAAAAGATAAGCTCCAGGGGGCGTACGACTCTCAGTACGCGGATTGCCTTCCTTCGACGGAGGCCGAGACAGATGAGGGGATGATATTCTTCCCCGGGATCGCTTTGAGGTAGCGCACTCGAAGGGCGCCGAGATCCGGACTGGGCAATGGAGGATTTTGAGGGGTCCGACTCGCGATGCATATTATCTCGGGAGAGAGGGTGACGCGCCAAAGCATGGCGTGAACTCGCCGAGGACACCGGTGGAGCCTCCCGCCGATATGATGCACTCCGAGCGATCGGTCCGTGACTCGGATGATTACCGAGCAGCCAAGACTTCTGACTTCGTGGCGATCGAGCCATATGCGACGTTCGTCTTGAGGAGGCCGAGGATGCCTCGTTTTGGAGAGGGAGGGGCTTGGGATCCCGCGGTACCCTCGGACGGATTTTTCCTATATCCGTGGATGGGGTCCGATTGAGGGTGCAGATCCCTCACCCGAGCGGCTTCCACGAGCTTTCCGGCCTCGTCCGGTATGAAGGTATGGCTTCACCTTTTCCCCTTCTTTTCTTTCTTTTGTTTCATCATCTCTAGCATCACTTCTTTTTTTTTTTTTTTTTTGACGCTTTTGCTTTTGTGCGTTTTCTGGAGGTGGTCGTCGAGACACCGACGAAGCAAGTGATCGGAGCCAAGAGGTTCATACGGAGGATGGTTGCTTGCGGGGCACCTCGTGCTAGGGCGAGGAGACCACGGCCGGCACTCCGTCCGACGGAGGCTTCTCCTATTCCTCTGAGACTTCTTCCGAGACCCCTCTTTCTCCTCTCATTGATCACCGCGCGGCACCGCTTCGGATCACGTCATTCTTGGGGATCCGCACGGGCAGGGACACGTCTGGCGGCATGGTGGGTCGTCTCCGTATGTTCAGAGTCGGACGCCTTCACCTTCTGGATTCGACTTCTTCAGTGGATCCGGGTTTACCCTATCGAGTGTGCCGGTTGGTCCCGACGAGCCTCTTTCTCGGGAGATGAGGACGATTCCGAGCCCGAGACTTTCTGTGGCTCCCGACGAGGCGGGCCCGAGTCGCAAGAGGGGCCTGGGAGACATCGGGCGCCGGAGACTCCGATTGATTTTTTTTTTTTGAGATTTGAGATTGAGATTTAGATTTGTACAGATCATGCACATTTTTTTTTTTTTTTGGGATGTAATAATTTAGGATTTTATTTATGTTTGTTTGTTTTTTTTTTTATGCACACTCTTTTTTTTTTTGGAATGTAATAATTTAGAATTTTATTTTATGAATGCAATGCAGTATGAATGCAAAGGTTGCATGAGCCTTGGTTTTTTTTTTTTGCAAGGGTGTTTGGTATATGGACTGGTTTGGGGAGGGTTTTTGCACAAGTTTCGAGCAACCGGGACGGAATATTCCTCTTTTGGTGTAGCAGCTTGGACTGTTGCAGAATTTTTTCTGGGGAAGCAATCCCATCCGCGCGGAGGAATCCCGCATCTGACAGTGTCCTTTAATTTTGGTCCAGACCTGGTCTTGCTTTATTTCAAATTCAAATATCCTCTTCAACCTCCAAATTCAAACAGCCATTTTCGGGAGGAAGAGAGAAAAACCATGGAAAGCCTTAGAAAAGCTCCCTCAAAGTTATCCCAAGAATCCCAAATGTCATTTTTCAACAAGTTCAAGGATTGGTCCCGGAAATTATGCATGAGAGAAGGTCTTTCTTTGAAGAACGGTACAAGGTACGATGCTTGTGGTCTCTCAAAGAATTGGTTCCGGATTATGACCTCTTAAGGGCTTCATCTTCGTTTTGGGATACTAGAAGGCATGTCTTTTGCCTTTCCTTCGACGAGATTGTTCCGACCGTGGAAGAATTTCGGGCCTTGCTTGGAGGTCCTGAGGTGGAGGAGATAGCAATTCCTTTGTCCTGAGGAGCTTCTTTTGTTGACAAGTTGTGCAACCTTCTTCATCTTTCCCGGAGGAAGCACGAGGCATGATCCGCGGTCCCGACCATTTTGATATTTCCGGTCTTCCCGACAGATTTAGGGGCTTAGGCTTGGTGGATGACGCCTATTGGGATGCCTTTGCACTTTGCATGTTCGGCACCCTGTTCATGGTCTATTCCTTTGGGATCCGTCATCGATCTCGCCGGATGTTGTCGTTCACCGTCGCCCGGCGTAGATGTCGTTCCTTTGATCTTCTGGGGGAGACCTTCCATGCTCTCGACAGATTAGCTACGGAGGCGGTATATGCATGGGGGCAGCCCGCTTCTCGACCCCGTGGCCGATGGAGCGCTTTGGGGTTCTTCGGGAAACCTCTCGATATGATCGCCTCGACTTTTGCCAGAGAGGTGTCGATGTAGATTTTGATGATCGTGGCTCGTGGGCGCTGACGATGGCGGGTCGCCGATCAAGATATCGATGGTTGGTGCCTCATGGCAAGGGTGGAGACTCGCAGAGTGCTTCAGACGGGTCCCATGTGGTTATGCTTCCGGGCTTTCTCACCCAGCTTTCTACATTCCGGCTCCGGGTCCTTAGGCAGCTTGGCTTGGAGCAGTTCCTTTCGAGGGCTTTGATGATATAGCCACCTGTGGTGGTGGCTCCCGTTTCCATGGATGATCCCTCGGTGTTTCCATTTCTTTCCCGAGCATGGAGGTATGATGCCTTTCCTCCCTGGGTCATTCTCAGCGTCCGAGACCGGTGTTCCCGACCACTTGGTACCCGGATTGGTACGAGGGGCATCTCGGGAGAGACTCAGGTGGCTATTTTGAGGCGGCGTGAGGCCATTATGGGTGCGGAGGACCCGACTGCTTCGAGAGGAGGAGGGCCGAGGCGAGGGCCAACCCTCATGACAGAGCGGAGACGCCGTGGACCGATTATGAGGCTTACGTCAAGAGACAGAGAGGAGGGCTCCTATGTTACCGCCTAGGTTACAGGAGATGAGGGATGACGCTAGGGCTACTAAGGCCCCGACAGAGGCCGGTTTGATAGACCCCGTTCCTATACCGTGAGCTTGGTAGGAGGAATACCGACATTTTTCCTGCTCGTAAGAGAAAGACTCCTGGGAGGGGGAAGAAGAAGGGAGAGGCCAAGACGAGTGGCTTGGAGTGACTCCGAGGTTTCCAAGTATCCCTTTCTTGCCATGACATACATTAGTTTGATTATGTATCTTAGTTTTCTTTAGCAGCTGCCGCTGTAGGAATGAATCGGGCTTAGACTCATCAAAGAGCTTTTAACTTGTAATGAATATTTGAATTGCTTTAGAGTTTTTCGAGACGCTTTCATGGTCTCGATCAATTGTATTGATGCCAAAGTATGGCTTTTATTTGTGCTTTAGACCGAACCGTTTCCGGCCGCCTACGTTCCCCTCATTTTGAGGAGCTCAGTCTTCGTAGTTCAACCTCGGTGAACTCTTTTTTGTTTTTTTTTTTTTTTTTTTGTTTTTTTTTTTTTTGGTGCAACCCCGTTTTTTACCTAGGCCGCCTTTTCGGGTTTCTAACCTAGTTGGGTATTACTCTTTTAGCACTCTTTTTTGTTTTTTTTTTTTGTTTTTTTTTTTTTTTTTGTTTTTTTTTTGGTGCAACCCCGTTTTTTACCTAGGCCGCCCTTTTCGGGTTTCTAACCTAGTTGGGTATTACTCTTTAGCACTCTTTTTTTTGTTTTTGTTTTTTTTTTTTGTTTGTTTTTTTTTTGTTTTTTTTTTTTTACGCGTAGTATCTGCGCAGCCTTGTCACCATTCACCGGGTGTACAAAGGGATTCCCGTCGAGGTCTCGCAAGTTGCATGGCTCCTCCGTGAGAAGATCTTCCGGACGACATATGGCCCGACTCCATACAGCTCCCATTTGCCGAGAGGGTTGATACGGACTGGGGCTTTTCTTTTAGAACGAGATCACCTTCTCGGATCTCCCGATGCTTTACTTTCTTGTCGAAGGCTCTCGCCATTCTTCCTTGGTAGGCCCGGATGTGTTCCATGGCCTTCGCCGGCGTTCGTCCTAGTAGGGCCAATTGCCATGGCGACTCGGGAGCCATTCGACCTCGTTGATCCGGCTTTCCAAAGAAAGATACCTGAGCGAGGGTATTTCCAGCTCGATTGGGAGTACGGCTTCCATTCCGTATGTGAGGGCAAAAGGTGTTTCCCTGGGCTTGCCGTTCGACCGATGTTCTCAGAGCCCCGCAGTGCCAGTGTAACTTCTCGGGCCAATCTCTCGCCTGGGACACCATTTTCCTGATGATATTTTCCAGAGTCTTGTTTGTCCGCTTCGACGGCTCCGTTGGTTTGGGGCCCGTAGGGTGATGACTTGTGACGGGTTATTCGAATTCTCGCCAAAGAACTTTTCACATTCCCTTCGAAGTGGGATCCATTATCTCGAAATGATTTCGCCGGCAACCCGTATCCGCACATGATGTTTTCTTTGATGAAGAGGGCAACTTTCTTTGAATCGAGGATTTTGTAGGATTTTGCAGAGCATCCTTTCCACTTCCTTCGAAGAAATGACCAATCTCGCGTCTCTTTAGGCTCTTCCGCAGCTCCCAAATTCACACTCGTCAAAATCTCTTCGGCAGCCTTGGGCTCGATTTTCCTCTTCCTGACAACCTCGCTTAAAGATTTTTTTTTTTGTTGTTTGATTTTTTTTTGTTTAATGTGTCTGCTTTCTTTATCTAATGAATTATTATTAAAAATTTTTTTATTAATTAATTCATCATTAGTTAAAGTGGCAATCAAGGGATACTCGTAAAGGTTCGTCATTTCATTGAAAACGAAAGGGAATACAGGCTTGCTGCACTCGTAGTCTTCGTGCGTAAGGCCATCTGGACGACCCTAGAGACTCGATCTTAACAGAGAGACCTGGGAGGACTTGTCCTAGATTGACACAAAGGGACGGGGACCAATCCAAGCTTGGTGATCATTTCCTCCTTGGTCGCGGACGGGTTCGAGAGAGTTTCCCAATTTTTTAGCGGCATCGCTTGCTGGTGGCCTCATGACTCGGAACCGTGCCGTTTTTGTTTTCCCTTCTCAATTGCCGCTATCATCTCTTGGACCGAGCCGAGATCAATCAGTCCGGCACTGACTTCTTCTTCGAACAATTGCCGCATAACTGCACCATCCCAATCATCTCGAGGGAAATTCCGTGGCCTTAGCTTTTGGCACCGCGCCCGAATTGTGTTTCGGATCTTCCCGGCGCAGGGAATAGTGGTTGTGAGCTTCTCGAACTGCTCCACTGTGTCGCACGCCCGAAGGTATACTCACTCTTCATGGTAGTGGTAGCCCTGTGTATCTTGGGTAGGTCCAGAACATTCTACGGACCGGGTTAGCCTTGGTTCCTTCCGAACTTGTTGAGGCTATCCTCAGTAGCTTTAGCCATCCCGCCGTAGGAGTGGGCTCGTGATGTTTCCCGGTTGTGTGGGACCCTTTACAAAGTAGTCACCAAATTAGGACCGAAGGGGAGAGATTTGGGATTGTCGGCCGGACCTTTCCCCGTGGCAGCCTTCAAATCTTTTTCCCTTTGCAGTTGTCCACCGGGGAGGCCTCATATCCTGTGCCGTGGCGAGTATTCTGTCCTTTCACTTCGATGAGTTTGAAAGTTCCTTGTCAGCGCTTCCCTGCACCGAGGCCGTAGATAGCTCATTTTTCTCATCATTTTCAAGACCGGTGGGATTTTATCCCGAGTGACCGTCGCATCTATGTTGCACACTTGGGCCTTGGGAGGCTCGACCGTGAAGCCCGTTAGCATGTGACCTTCCTCATCATGTTTGATTTCCGTAATAGGTATTCCGCCCGTATCCGTGCCCTCTAAAGTGACTAAATCCCCGTAAATGGTCGTCGATCCCCATTCGAGACGAATTTCACACACCGGTGGAGGCTTGAGGCGACCCCTTTGACTTGGTGCAGCCTAAGGTCTTCCCAACAGGGCATTGAAAGTAATCGGGATGTCGATAACCCGGAATTCCACAGTATCAATTTCTCGTCCAAACCAGAGGTCTAAAGTAGCAACTCCGAGGACTCGCCGATGTTGAGTCGTAAGCTTTGATCGTGAGAGAAGAAGGCTTCAAGTCTCGTAGTCTTGATATCAAGCAAGCTCATGATCTTTGGCCGGAAGAATGTTCATTCCGGACCCATTATCAACCAGACCCGAGGAGGCGTCGTTCATCCAAATTCTCGGACTCGTGATGAAGAGAGGCTCATTATGATCGCCCCAAATTGAGGGAGGTCGAGATCTCGTGAAAGTGATTATGTTCCCGTAGTGGATGTTTCCAATCACCGTACTCACATCATCGGGAGTAGCATCAATAGGCACGAGAGTGCGAGCTGTGCTTTCTTCCAAACTTTCCGCCATGGGGATAAGACGAAGTGAGTAGAGACCAGAGGGAAATGTTGGCCTCGTGTTTGCTTCAACCGGTGAGCACGGGATCCTCTTTTTCAGTGGTCCGGAGTTTCACTGCCTTAGCATAGGGGCGGCGATCTTCTTTGGTGCTTGGTCCGTGGCCTTCTTATCTCGCTTTGGGATTTCCTTGGAAGATCTCGCCTGATCGGGTCAACAGATTAACTTCCTCATCGCCTGTCTCTTGACCGGATTTCTTCAATGCCGCTAACGTCAATGGGGAGCCCTTTGGCTATTGGCCATTGGCTCGACGGAGCCGGCAACGGTGCGGGGCCGAGCTTGAGCCGCACCGGCCTCTTCCCCGGGCGGCCCTTATAACCGCTTCCCAAGTCACCGGCTTCGAGTCCTGGGGTTGTGTTGTTGCCCTCGGATGGCCCACGAGCTAGGGCGTCCTCCGATTCATTCTCATGGCCGGCCTTGCTCATTGTTATCATGCAACAAGAGTCGCTATTGTCTGACTCGGCGGCTTTTCGATCTCATCCCTGTATAGTGCAGCCATTCCGGTTCCTTTCTCTCGTAATATTCAGAGTTGGAGATGATTATAGCGTTCGTGTGGGAGGCGCATCCTGGTATATGCCGCTTAGGACTTCTCCGAAAGCCGACATACATTCGGGGAAGGTGATCTCTTCTTGGGTAACCCCGACAAGGAGTGTTACTTTGTTCTGGGCGGATTTGATCTAACCATGGTTATTTTCTCATTTGGGCTGATGGGAGTTAATTTTCCTCTTTCGATCGTATCTTCGACTATCGCCCGGATCGGACACCCGAAAACCCTTTCCCCAAAGCATGGTATGCGTGTTGAATTCTAAGACATCCACGTGCTCGCATCCATGAAACTTCATGGCCTTCATGTCCTCGGTCTCGTATTCGTCTTCCGAAGTTTCTTCGTCGCCGCTTGCCGATAACCAACCATTGCGCTCGGCTCCCATGGGCTCATTTCTCGGCATGATTGTTCCGCATTGTTTCCGGACTGGGCCTCGCTTGACTCTTCACTCTCGTCATCATCATCGTCATTGCTTCAAGCTGAACTGAATCTTCTTTCCCATACCACCGGGATATCACCGAGAGAGAGCGACGGTCAAACCCGTTAGGGAAGAGGGGTGCGTGCAACCGCAGGTTGTCATATGCTCCCATTCCCTAAGTGATGGTAATCGCGATTCAGCCTTCTCCTCCCGTAAATTGCGGGGAAGAGTGAGAGGGGGTGGCACATATTTGACGCTGTAGGATATAGAAGGAATCCTCCTCTTCCGATTCTTCACTGTTCTCGGATCATATTCGGCCCTCCCTAGAGCCAATTTGCAGAAGTGTACTAGCTCCGCATGCTCTTCGGCCTCTTTGCCGATAAGCCCCAAGACGGTGCTCGCCGAAACTTTCTTGCTCAATCTTTCTTGGACTGCTCTAACCATCTTGTATAAATAGTTCTTTCATGTTCTGAGCGGAATGCCCTGAGCTCTTTCTGCAGATCGGCCTTCCCTTCACCCGAAAAATAGCGGGCCTCGTATTCTTGCAAGGAGTCTCTCGACATGAGACCAAGATGGGTTGATTCGCTCGATATCCTCGAGGCCGAGGGGGAATCCGAATCAGATCCTCGACGAGATTGGCCACGGGTATTTGGGGACCTTCATCGCATCTTCCCGGGCGTGTGAAGATTCTCCGCATTCAATCATATTCACTCGATTATGGTTCCGTGGCAATGATTTTTGATCGTGTTGGGCCCCTCGGGGCCTTCCAACTTTCCTTGCTCTATTAGCCCCCGAATTGCCTTTTTCAGAGTAAAGCAAATGCCGCCGATGTCCGTGAGCTTGATGAAAGGCACAATACTTTGTAGTATCCACGGAGCATTCGGATTTCTCGGGTTGGAAATTCTCCAAAGGCCGCAAAGAAGCCTTCTTTCACCGGGCCCCTAAAGATGTCATTCTGGGGCATTCCAAAGTTTTCGAGATTTATGACCCGCGGTCCGGGCTCGGCCGGTTTCCCGGGAGCAAAAGGAGTCGTGTTATTACATTCCCGTCCCGCATAGTTAATCGTCTCTTGCTTCGGGCAAGTAGCAGGGGCGCTGCTTGGCAGGGAGGAGCCCGATATCCGTAGGCAGTGCAAAGCAGCCTTGGCTGATTGTAGGCCTTTTCAAACTTAGGCCGCAGAGTTAACCATGGCCCGTAAGTCTCGAGTATGGGAAGTGACTGAGGGAGGCTCTCGATGTGGTTTCAAGCATGACCGGAAGATGTCCAGCTTGTTCCTCTTCGGAAGGAGGGACGGCCATTTCACCGAAGTTTCGTATTCCACCGCTTGTAAAAGTCCCCAAACATTCTCATCGTGACGCCGCATCGTTGTTTGTAGGTCAACCCTATTTGTTTCCCATTCCAA